>VOQZ01000531.1:0-28976 GCA_008079305.1 Phytophthora palmivora
ACTTGTTGCGCACGAAACCACAGAATTCAACCGGCTGATGTCCCTTAGCAATGGCACGGTACTTAACTAGCCGTCGAAAGACGAACGGGTCATCGTCATCGTCAGAATCGTAGGTATCGAAGAATTGATCTTCGTCATCCTCGCTTGATGAACATCGGAGTCCCTCAACTCGTCGTTGAATTCAACCAACACGTTCTTGAGAAACAAGACAGCAGGACGACTGCACAAGCAGCAAACCTCAGATAGATCCTTCACTTTGGAAAATAGAAGCTGTTTCTCATTCTTGATGTCCTGTTTGTCTTCTTCCTCGATGTGGTAATGGCCAGCAGCCGCAACCTCACGCTGGAATCGCTTGCGATCATTCACCTTCGGCATCTTCGCAGGAATTGCGGAATGGAGGGAGGGGGATGAGAATTTCTCGTATAAATAACAATTATAGTCAATAATGAGAGATCAGGATCGACACCCCCTTCGCTGTTTTCTATGAGAGTTCTACGGTGATGTAGTCTCATAGCTTCTCTCGTGGTCACTCATGTTCATGGTCAGATCTCAGTACTGCTGAGAGTCGGCTTGCAGGCTGATGTGTTCTGTGTAGTCAAAGGGGGTTTTAGGCACGATGCTTTCCTCCTCATGCGTAGGCACGTGGTAAGCATGCAGTACAGGCATGGTCAACGAATAAATTCATTCGGGATTTTACTCTCAACTATACAAGACTTCGTCTACGACATCTACTTCACTACGCACTTTACTTCCTCGCAGCGCTAAACGCTGCTAGGTTATGAGCCCAAAGTGTTTTGCTTTGTGAAGTGTACAAGTCGAATTGTACAAGACCGAAGTCATGGGTGATCAAGGAACCGAAGCTGCTCCTGCTGGTGCAGAAGGTGCTGCGGTCAATTTTGTTCGGGGGTCTACTAAGCCTCCGTTATTTGAAGGAACGTTCGAGCTCTATCGAGCTGAGTTGGAACTCTACTTGGATGAACGGAACGCATGGAGAATTATGATAGGAGCTGAAACGCGGCCGGAGAATGGAGATGCCGAACAAGCAGAGTTCGATAGACGTGACCGCCTGGCACGTGCTACCATTTTGCGTGGACTACGTGGTGGACGTAAAAATGATGACGCTTTAAAGGTATGTGGATTGTCAACGGCGGCAGAGATGTGGGAATTATTAATGTCCGACTACACTCAGCGCGATTTTTCGTATGCGGTCTTATTACGACGTCAACTATACCAATGCTCTCATCAACCGGATCAGTTAATGACAGACTACTTGAAAATTATGACACAACTACGACAACAACTGAAAAACGTCGGTACTGAGCACACAATTACTGACGACGAAATGGCTCGTCTTTTGCTTATGGGCGTGGCTATGACTCACAGAGAACTTGTGCAGCAGTTTGACTTACCATCGCGAGAGGGACGCCCGCTGACGCTGTTACAAGTCACAAACGCTCTCCGATCACGAGACGAGCGAGACCGAATGGCAGGTCAAGGTGGTGAAGTGATGAGTATGATGAGAGGACGTGGTGATCGTGGGCCTGGAGAGTTTTCACCTAATTTCGGCTGTGGGGGTGGACACGGCAGCAGAGGTGGTAGAAAGCCGTTGCCCAAGTGCTATCATTGTAAGAAACCAGGGCACTTGAAAAGAGATTGCTACCAGTACAAGAACAAGCAAGCAAAAGTGAAAGAAACGAGGCAAGGTTAGCGAAGAAAGGAAAGGAATTTCAACAGAAACAGAATGCGAAAATCAAGAACGAACACGGGTTAATAGAGCACATGGCGTTTCTAAACAGAGGTCAAGATGAAAGCAGTAGCAACGAGGACGACAATATGGTTGAAATGGTTCAGGAAATGCAACCAGGAAGAAGTACGAACGAATGGATGCTTGACACTGGTACATCAACACATGTCTGTACAAACCGCGACAGTTTTGTTACACAGAAGCAGTCAAAACTGAGTTTCAAAGTGTGGGATGGTCAGGTGACCCACGGAGTCATGAGTGGCGAAGTAGCAGTTAATGCGGTTGACCACAGCGGTGTTGGCCTGGTAGCGTTACAGCTTACAAACGTGGAGTACTCCCCACATGGATCCGTGAATCTGATCAGCTTAGGAGTGATGGAAGACAACGGATGGGAAATGACAAGCAAATGTGAACGTGATGGCATACGCAGAATATATCTGGACTTACCGTGCACTGGTGAACGTCTCGAATTTAGTAAGAGAGGCAAGTACTATTGGCTGAAAACAGTTGAGTGTGATGGTCTAGTTGATGGAGTTGCGATGCTGGCTATTGACGCCAATGCTAATGCGTTGATGTGGTGGCACGAGCGTCTTGGATATCTCAATGTGGCAGCGATCAAGCACATGATGGATCATGGAACCGTCGCGGGCATGAATATACCAGCTGAACTGCTCAAGAAGCACTTTAAGTGCTTAAGCTGTATGTCTGCAAAACGGAAAAGGATGTCATACAAATCGCGTGCTGAGGAGAAGCGTACCAAAATTAACTATGAGCGCCTCATGTCTGATACATGCGATATGGGAAAGTATTTACCTGGTTTCGGAGCCACGCGATACTTCCAGTTAATACAAGATGAAGGTTCGCGATACAAGTGGTGTTTCCACTGAAGCACAAAAATGATGCAAACGCCAACACCATCAACTTGGTGACGGAGTTGTTGGCACAAGGTCACAGAATTAAAACATTCACGAGTGACGGCGGTGGAGAATTTGTCAACGCAGAGCTGAGATTGTTTTGGAAGCGCACGGAATACGGCACATTCCTACTCACTCGTACTCACCGGAGGAAAACGCACTCGTGGAGAAGTTGAATGGAGTACTGGTGAACAAAATGCGAGCAGCGATGCACGCGGCAGAATTGCCTAACAGATTGTGGCCTGAAGTGTTACAATACATTGTGGATATCGACAACGTGAGTACTACCAAAGCGCTGAAAGGTATGACTCCTTCCGAGAAGCTAATTGACAAAGTGCCAGATGTGAGTAAAATTCGTGTCTGTGGGTCAGTGGGTTTTGTTCACGTTGCTAAGCGAAAACACAAGTTAAGTCCGAAGGCAGAACCAGCTATGTTGTTGGGATTCGCTCAGTCAACAACGGGATATCGCTTGCTGCACCTACGAACAGGAAAAATTATCGAAGCTCGAGATGTGACGTTTCGGGAGGACATTACGGTCAGCAAGAGATACATTTCTGCACTATTAATGGGAAAAAGTGGATGTTACGACAAGATCCCCTTTATGCCATTACCAGTAGAATATGTGGCGAAAGACAGTGTGAGAGCTGATGCAGTACAGTCGGTGGGTGATACGATATTGCAGTACAATGACTCCGGACGCATAAGCGAGTCAGGCTCAGGGCAAGATTCCAGCAGCAGTGATGAATCGGAATATGATGCTGTGGTTAATGAGCATTTGAATCATAATCCCGTTAGACCAGCCCTTGATGATGCAGCAGTACCTGGTCCTGATGACGACACAACCAACGGAAATGCAAGCCCCGCTATGGGCAGCCCAACCAGCTCTAATTCGGAAACCAGTAGTACCGGATTGACAGCGTGTGCATCAAAGACGGTACGCCGTGTTCCAGGTAGCGGGAATATGGGACGACAGTCACGCAGGCAGCGATAACAACCTACGAATCCTGTCAGACGATCGACAAGAGTAAGACGAACAAGTTGCAGGCTTGATGGATACCAGCTGATGCTGGAGGAAGAATTCGTTGGAACACCAGAATCAGTGGAAGAGGCACTGCGATCACCTCAACGAGAAGAGTGGCAAGCTGCGATGAGAGCCGAGTACGAGTCGTTGTTAAAGAATGGAACATGGATAATGGTCGATAGACCAAAGTCGCCTGATGGAAAGCGGGTAAAAGTGCTCACTACCAAGTGGGTACTTCGCGTTAAGCGAGACGAGAATGGAAATGTCATTCGGTACAAGGCGAGGTTGGTAATTCATGGTTTCAAGCAACGATTTGGGGTTGAGTATTGGGATACATACTCACCAGTCGTAAGGATCGTTACGATGATTTTGGTACTCTTAATTGCACTGTTACTTGGTCTGGAGGCCAAGCATGTCGATGTGGAAACCGCTTTCCTGAATAGTGTCCGAAAAGGTGTGACGATCTACATGGAACAGCCCACGTTCTTCGATGATGGAACGGGACGGGTGTGTTTGCTTCAAAAAGGCATTTATGGCCTTAAGCAAGCTGCAAGAATCTGGTATCAGACATTGCATGCTTACTTGGTAGAGATCGGGTTTCGTCGAAGTGCGTTCGATGTCGGTCTCTATGTGAAGCATATTGATGGAAGAATTATCATGGTCACAGTTTATGTGGATGACATGATGGTGGTTGGTATGCTGTCTGATATTGACAGTGTGATTGAAGAGCTTCGGCTCAAATTTGTGATGAAGAACCTTGGTCGAGTGAAGCACTTGCTTTCAATGGAAATAGTTTACGAACCGGGCGTACTGCTGTGCCTATCTCAATCGGTATATATTGAGCAACTTCTAGACCGCTTTCGGATGAATGAGGCGCGAACGGTTGGATCACCTCAGGTACATAACGAGAAGATGTTACCCATAGAAAAGGAAAAGTGCAAGATCAACGATCCATCGATACCATATCGAGAATTGGTTGGAAAATTGCAGTACTTAGTGAGCTGCACCCGTCCAGACATTGCCAATGCCGTTCGGTGTCTTGGTCGCCATGCTGGATCGTATACCCGGGAGAATTTCTCCAATGCCAAGCGTGTGTTGCAGTATTTGATAGGTACAAGGAACCACGGATTAGTTTATCGCAAATCAGATGCAGAATCTGCCATCAAGTTGCAACATTGTGCCTACAGCGACGCTGATCACGCTAATTGCCCCGATACGAGCAGATCAATCTCGGGATATATTCTGCAACTAGGTAATTGGAGCTTCGGGTTAAAAGCAAAAAGCAGAAAACTGTGACCGACGGGACTTGCAAGTCGGAACTCGTCGCTGCAAGCACAGGTGTGGAAAGTCTGATGTTGGCCCAAAGTCTTCTTGTAGATATTGGAATGGACCCATATTCCTAAACTTCGTCTAGACAATCAAAGCACTCTAAAGGTGTGTCAAAGCGTAGGAAACTATGAAGGAGTTCAGCGGTATGCAAAACGTAGTCACAAAATTGCAGAGCTAGTGGAAGGCGCAGAGCTCATTCTCGATTACGTTCCTACAAACGAGAACATTGCCGATATGTTCACCAAAGCACTCGGACTGCAGCGGTTTTGTATGCTGCGGGAGTTGCTGGGAATCGAGGACGTGGTAGAAGCTGCCGGACGTGCACTTCTGCAGGACCAAGATTCGTGAGTTCGGGGGGAGTATGAGAGTTCTACGGTGATGTAGTCTCATAGCTTCTCTCGTGGTCACTCACGTTCATGGTCAGATCTCAGTACTGCTGAGAGTCGGCTTGCAGGCTGATGTGTTCTGTGTAGTCAAAGGGGGTTTTAGGCACGATGCTTTCCTCCTCATGCGTAGGCACGTGGTAAGCATGCAGTACAGGCATGGCCAACGAATAAATTCATTCGGGATTTTACTCTCAACTATACAAGACTTCGTCTACGACATCTACTTCACTACGCACTTTACTTCCTCGCAGCGCTAAACGCTGCTATTTTCTGCTTACTTTTCGAGTGTTTTTCTGCTTATAAATTCGGCACTCCCTTGCTCACTTTTTGGCCATTTTTGGAGGTTCGACTCCCCCTAATAATACAAATATCTGGCCATTCATCTGGTGCCGTGTATGAACATCTGTACTTTTCATCACGCAGTAGATTGGGGCAAACATGATTTGCATTGCAGAGAGTCGACGGGCGCGGTAAGGCGGGTCAACTTTAACTGGACAGAGGAAAAGCTCGAATGAGGTCTACTCGCACTACCTGGCTAGTATTACCGTGATGTAAATGTGTTCATAGCGTCATGTCTTGAGCTCTATGCTCCCGGAAGTAGCAGTATCCATTAACAGGATACTCCACCTATCACTGCTGAACTCTCGCTCAAGTGGGAGCTCTTTTGATGTATGTGTTAAGAAGTATTTAGTAATGAGCGAGTACCTCGATGCGGAAGGCAACATCGTGCATTCGCCACTGTTTGAAAGTGCTGTCATTTAGGTTCAAGATCACTTCCGCTCTCAACTACTTTGCAGGAAGTACTTCATCCGTTCTGAGCTTCCCCCTCGAGAGGAGAAGCTACGCCAGCGGTTATTTCCGCGACCACGGTTCTGCGTCAAGCAAAAGATGCCGAGCATGGGTGAATTAACCGTAGCAGTTAATGCTGAGTGTTGATATTCAATTTGATAATTCCCTAGTTATTATTGCCTTTCATAATACGGCATGTTTATTTTCGGGGATTCTATTGGACTCAAAGACAACCAAATACTTCAACAAATGCACTATCTGTATATTTACAACGCTGCATGAATCAATGTACCAACCGACTACCTACACAAGCTACTACGAACATGACGAGCTTCGATTTCTCAACCCGTCTTGGTGTTGTCATGGGAATTATTTTCCACCCGCCGAATATGCTGGCTTGTTGTCGCTGTTGGTGGACGTGGCAGGCAAGTCGAGACCGTTTGTGACACCCGAGAATTTATCCGTGATGCCGGAGACACCCTTGGTCACGACGGCACCATTGCTTCCTGTGCCGATAGGTAGAGTCGGGAGCGATGGCAGCGTATTGCCCTTCGTTAGACCACCCGTGATAGACTTCAAGCTATCGCCCTTGGTGAGACCATTCGTGATCGAGTTCAGACCGCCGTCGCCTGCCAGTGATGGTAATGCGGCCCCTTTCGTCAGTGTATTAAAGTTTGTAGGAAGGAGTTTGCTCGCTCCACCGCTGCTACCCTTGGTGAGCGACGATAGAGTGTCAGTGGGCAAAAGACCGTCGCCCTTCGTGATCGACGAGAGCGCACCCGTACTGGGTAGGCTCGACGGCATCAGCTTCGATAGACCGCCGTCACCACTGGTGACACCGGAGAGACCCTTCGTTAGCGAGTCGACTCCAGGAAGACTAGGTACGGCTCTGATGCCGTGCTTGTTGTGTTGCTGGACAGTCGGGTCGGTTGTGCCGGTTCCTCCCGTGAGAGTGGAGAAGTCGACGGGCGTGTCGTAACCTGACCGCAGCAGCTTTCTCAGGCGAGGCAAGCACACATTGGACGGCGATAGCGAGGAGGGCGAGGGTAGATATGAGCTGCATGGTCGTAGATCGGAGAGGTGTTGCTGACGAGGTTCGTTGGATTGGAGACCAAAGTGGAAATGAGCTCTTGATCGATTCGGGTAGCGCTTTATTTGCGTGTGGTTCGTGAGAGGGCACATGTAGCATGGCGATGTCGGATGGTTACGACAAACCACAATGAACATGGTAAATGTCTGTTGGGCCAACAGTGGCGGGCACGTTACTCATACGGTTTATAGGTAGACGACTGCAGAATACACCAGACACATACTCGATAAGATCCTTAATAGTGGATAGGATGGTTGTAGTAACGGGTTATGATTGGAGTCCGACGTCAGGTTAGAATGAGGATCCAAATCCCTCTCAGATGTCCCGCGGGGTCGGCTGGTACAGATATATATCCTCACACCACAAGTGTCTGCCAAATGGACTCCACCACCTGCTAATTGCGAGGCGACTACGTCTACCTCGACTGATGCTGCATCGAACGAGGGGAGGTTGTATCGTGTTCGGTATTGTAGGAACGTCCACTTAGTAGACCTTACTACCTAGATGTGAGTTTTTTATAAGTCGGTAGCTAAAGTTACATCTGTGCTGACAGTACAATCACAGCGTCTGCAGATGCACAACCAAAACGTGGTGTCAGACTATGTTGAGAATTTCATTGAGCAAAATAGCTGTAGATGCGGGAGCCTTCTTTCAAAGCTGTTGCGTGAAGGTAGGGAGGCAACGACTTCAGTAGCGTGCTACTTGACTTCAATATGAGCTGAGTCCCTTAAAGTTTGTAAAGTTTGTATCAAATGTTTCATGATTTAAACGACTTGATTTGAGTATTGGACAAGTTGAAGTTACTTCCACATTCGATCTTTGGCTCCAAGACGATCCCAAGACGAACCAACAAGACGAACTAATTCGCCAACAAACTCACTATTATCTATTCTTTCAGACACAATAGCCAACCGACTTCCTACGTAACCAACCGCACCAACACTACACCAACACTGCAACAACGGCGAACTCACAAGGACGTCCTCTACTCCTACGACCAGTCTTGTCACTTGCCACTAGAAAACCAAAACCAAACCGTTTTTGTTACGACGTGTAACACAGAGCCTGATAGCACAGCTACAATAGTGCACTTGGTCATGCGAAAACTTCCATCAATGCGGCAAGCAAGTTGGAAACTAAGAGCACTTAGTGTCTGGCGTGCGTAAGAAGTTCTTATTAAGAACAAAGGATACAATCATGGCAACTGCAGCGACACCAGTCCAGCTAATACGTAGGCTACTGTTTCACTTGTTTCAATAATGCACCTTCAGTGTCAATTCAACTAAATTGAAGTCAACCTAATGCGCTCCGAGTGTAGCTACCAACCATCGGAACTAGTACCCTGATTGATCAAAACTAAAAATGGATGTGAGTGATCGAACCCAGGACCCAGCGTTGGTTTTTCAGACAAGAGACTTTCGAGTAAGAAGTAGAGTGACAGTTAGAAGTTCCTCTCTATTTCGTCTTGCTCTACGTACACGACCAACATTGATTAGGTCGACTAACCTCGCAAGCATCTTGACAACAATTTACAGAGCGATTTATGTCAAGTATTTTATCAAACATACTTGTGGCTGAGTAGCTGATAGCTAATTCGTTGCCAACGAGAATGACCCTAATGACAAGGTGTTTGGAACGCTGAAATCGAAGACTAAAGACGCGGGGAGGCTGTCGAGTCTTTATAGAGAGCCAAACAACATTTAGGGACAAGTTTGAGCTAAAAGCGTGGGTTTGAACATTACCCGTAGACATCACCGAATAAGTCGATTTCCAAAGGGTCAATCATTTTACTCCCAATATTTGCTGAAGTTCTTCCTAACAACGAGAATCAAGTACTGAATTTCCCGATAAATCGGGAAAGGTGGGACTGATAAAGAATGCGAATAAGCAAATTGTGCACAGGGACCGTTCCATAATAGCTAAGGATGGATTATCCGTACCTCTTAACAAAAAATTAATATCCTATCTCGTGGATCATCGTATAGCGTTCTGTCGATACGGTGCTATTAACGCACCGTGTAGACGCAGGGAGCGGTAGAGAGCTGACATGGAAGGCGGAGCAAGTAGGTGGCACGAGTTGCAAATTCTGGTAGTCCCATCGAGTTGTGGGCTGCACGATGGCCATCTTGGAAACACATGACCTTTAGTTCAAGAGACAAATGTTGAGAGTAGTTCTTTATTGGTTTGCAGGTATCGGACCTGTGGATAATGTGGCTGGCAGGTATTGGCACAACATGTACTCACAATGCATAAGTATACTCATTGTGAGCCTTCCATTTGCCACCCCTACGTAGCTACTCATCCATGCAGCTCTTCCTGCAGTCTAATTTTCACTTAATCTCAGTAAACGTTTCTGTCAGCATCATTTATGTCAATCTATACTGACTCGTGGGGAATGTAGGCAGACTCACTTTCCGATTTGACGAATTCCGACATGTGATATTATAGACAATCTTATCGGACTTTTATTGCAAAGAGGTTTGTGAAACAGATGGCTGCGTACGACACAAAGAAGAAGGTTAATTGATCGGCTTTCGCCACTTCGCGACGCATACCGGTTGCTCTTGCGACGCCATTTCTCAACTAGCCCACTCAACCCGAGTAAATGCATTGGTTTTGATGAGGTTCAACAACATCTATTACGTTGTACTGGTGTGTACTGCTGGTCTTGCAGTAGTCTCTAATGCTTCGTTCACTAGTGTCCAAGCAAAACTGTTCTTATGCAACCCCCTCAAGCTCGCTGAAACTACCTTGGATGCCCGCCGATTACGAAGTGGCAAGTCGTGGAGTGCAGTTGAAGAGAGAACAATCTCCGGTTTATCGAAAATGCAGAATTGGTTGACGCAAATAACACATTTCAAGATCACGAAACGTGAAAACAGTGACAACAAACAGCTTCGAGATTGGCTGCAAGCAGGGCAAACACCAGACGATATTCTCAACCTGCTCAAAGTGGACGACGAATTCGAGACGTTTCTCAAGGGCCCGCATTATGATTTGTTGAGTAACTTCATCACGAAGTATAACAACCACGTCGCAATAAAAGACCCCAAGAAAGAAGTGACTCTGCTTGGGCTGTTCGTGAAAACCTACGGAGACGAAGCAGTGGCAAAGACGCTCGAAGTAGCAAAGGGAGATCCGTCAGTGGAACAACTTGCTATGCGGATTCAGGGAGATTTATTTGCGGGTTGGGCTGGCAATGGATTAGCTACAAGAGATGTGTACAATGTACTTAAAGTTAAGGACGAAGGGGTGAAGAATCTTTTTGCGACTCCAGCTTTTAACGCTTGGGTGAACTTCGATGATATGGTGAATCATTACTCGCCAGAGAGAGCTGAAAACATGTTGAATCAATTGCTCACGACTTTCGATGAAATCCCGTTGGCGAAAGCAATTGAGTTGGCGAGCAAGGATGATGTCGCGAATGCTATTGTAACTAAATTGCAGCATCCTCTATTTGAAAAGTGGGTGCGTGATGGACAAACTATCGAAACATTAAGCAAGCGTCTAAAGTTTGATAGATATGTTTGGGAAGTTGACCCAAGCATGGACATCCTCAGAGAATATGGTAAATTTTACGGGCGAAAAGTCCTATTTCGCCCGAAGAAATTCCAGAATCCCAGATCTGCCGACTGATGTTCACGCAATTTTAGCTTTACATAAAGCGTGTGTGAGAAAAGTTGCGATGCTCCCCCAGAGGTTAGTTTTACGTTGTGGTATTCCCTCTAAAACTACTCAGTAAATGGGTGGATACCCTCGCATTACAATAGAGCACGAAGTCTAGCTGGGCCGTCGTAGTTGAATACTGCATTGCAGCAACGAAGAGAGTGAGTATCGAGACGAACTTCATGGCGTCGATGAAATGATGTGGTGAGGTTTGCACTTGGTACTAGAATGCAAAATAGGGAATGACTACTTGTGTAAATACAAAATGACGCGAGCTACAGGTTTCAGATGTTTAGCTTCAACCACACTGTTCTTTCGTGTTGGAATTGTCTGCGATTTGGCAGATAAGAGCGCACAAGTACCATCTGCAAGAACCAAACTACAAGTAGCAATATCTACGTCGAAAATCAGGACGCACGTTGGTTGCATACAATGTGCACAACAGACAACCAGATTGTTTCATTACGACACTGTGACTTTGATGGGTTTGGTCTTGGAAGACACATTCAAGACAACTTACTTCGAAGCAGCCTGCGTACTGGCGGTGGATGCTGCCGTCTCGGTGGTGGACGACTCCTGCGTTGTGTCCATGAGATTGGAGAGGCTGTTGATACTTGTCCCCGTTCCCGTACTCTCCGTTGGCAGACTTAAGGAAGAGAGATCATTCGTAATCGACGACAAGCTGCTCAGCGACGACAACGAACCAAGCGAGGTTGGACTGGAAATGCCATTGTTACCCGTCAAAGAAGACAGGGAGTTGGTGTTTGGGAAGACCCCCGATGTTTCACTGCTGGTCGGTAACAAGTTGGTGATCGATGAGAGGGGTGAAGCAGTGTCTCCAGTGCTTGATCCAATAAGCTTAGAGAAGTCAAGACCCGAATCGTATCCCGTGCGAAGAAGCTTTCGGTCTATTGAAGCTGCAGCGAAGGGAACAGCTGCTGCCAGAACAGCGATGGTCGAAAGGAACTGCATCTGGTATTTGGAGATTATTTCGACTAGGAAAATGGGATAATGGATAGCAGGACATCACTCTTATCGGAGTAGCCGAAAGTCATTGCTTGTCGTGGGAGGATACGAACGCTTGTATTGATACTGATTGCGGCAACGTGATTGCCTAATGTAATGCTTCACGAAGCAACTAGAACGTAGCACTTGAGCATACGGTGGAAGCTGTTTGTGGTCTTCATGATGGCTGATTTCTCATGCAGTCATGAGTCTGTGCGTCAGTCCCAGTATGACGGGACGCCTTTGTAAAAGCAAGCATTGATTCTGAATCCCAGCCATGTAGACGTACGAGTCGGCCCCACTGTCCGTGGGGCAAGACGTTTGCACAGAATAAATAGCAAGTTTCGACCACGTGAATCCTCGAGGATAGCCTAAGTGATGTAATAATACCACATATTCATTCACGATAGATCGACTCACAACCTATCTGTGGACTTGAGAGCTCCAGCGTGAACGAACAAACAGTTGAAGCCACATAGGTGAAAACTACACAAGGTGTATTTCATGGGCTACACAAATAATCATCCACCGAAAATTGATACGGAGACTTCTCCGTGTCCGCTTGCTTGGTGGTGGTTGGTCTTCGTCGGGTTTTTGGGGCTTGACGCATACAGACTCAATATTCTTTGCTGGGGCAAGGATGCACTAGAATTCGTGACAACTGTAGTCCGCGCCTCACAATCAACCTCCAGTTAGTTACAAGTCGTTGCTTCAGCTAACCAAGCGACCTATTTAACGATTCTGCATGTGCTGGACACAGTGACATCAACTACAGCAACAGTTAAATAATGGTATGTATTGTTTCAGGCAAACTTTTGTGACAAGAATAGATGCAAAGCACATTAAGAAAAATTGCACGAACGCGATGATAATTGCAACCATGTTAATACGGTCTCCACGGTTTGGCACCATTTCTAGATCACCATCCAACGTTTCACAGCACAAAATAAATTGACGATGAGAGTTCTTGAGGCCTCGTCCTTGCCGTTCATACTATAATACACTCGTTAAGAATGAACGTAACTTACTGCGGACAGGATTCGACAACCCATCAACTTTTCTGATCTTGCGGGTCTCACCAACGCCACGACTACCGATTCGATTATACAGCATGCCAAGACAAACGAAGCAGTATATAACGTCGCGTCTGTTGCGAAGAATACATGTAATTCCCTGCCTAGTACGGATTTGACTCCCAGCAACAAGGATGCCACTGATCTGACAACGACTACCGGACGGAGCGGTCTGAACTCGCTGAAGGTCGGTACTGGGTTGGCATCAATCACAAACGACAAGAGGAAGACCGGTAAAGAATCACTACCAACTAAAAGCCGTGCCGACCGAAATATCAACCCTCACAGACGGACTAGGTCTACTGTCTACTTCTGTGGGTGGATCGTAAAAGTGCGAATCTGGACTTTTACCAAGAGCAACTCTCCACCGACACTGACGTCGAGCCAGAAGAAGACAAACCCAAGCAATATCAAACGAAGATCGCAATAACCATGATGAAGCACCAAAGCCGGACGTGAAGACAAAGCCGAAACCAAACCCGGAAAAGTCTCCTTATCAATTTTCGGTGGAATGATTATTTGTGTAGTCCATGAAATACACCTTGTGTAGTTTTCACCTATGTGACTTCAACTGTTTGTCCGTTCACGCTGGAGCTCTCAAGTCCACAGATAGGTTGTGAGTCGATCTATCGTGAATGAATATGTGGTATTATTACATCACTTAGGCTATCCTCGAGGATTCACGTGGTCGAAACTTGCTATTTATTCTGTGCAAACGTCTTGCCCCACGGACAGTGGGGCCGACTCGTACGTCTACATGGCTGGGATTCAGAATCAATGCTTGCTTTTACAAAGGCGTCCCGTCATATTGGGACTGACGCACAGACTCATGACTGCATGAGAAATCAGCCATCATGAAGACCACAAACAGCTTCCACCGTATGCTCAAGTGCTACGTTCTAGTTGCTTCGTGAAGCATTACATTAGGCAATCACGTTGCCGCAATCAGTATCAATACAAGCGTTCGTATCCTCCCACGACAAGCAATGCACTTTCGGCTACTCCGATAAGAGTGATGTCCTGCTATCCATTATCCCATTTTCCTAGTCGAAATAATCTCCAAATACCAGATGCAGTTCCTTTCGACCATCGCTGTTCTGGCAGCAGCTGTTCCCTTCGCTGCAGCTTCAATAGACCGAAAGCTTCTTCGCACGGGATACGATTCGGGTCTTGACTTCTCTAAGCTTATTGGATCAAGCACTGGAGACACTGCTTCACCCCTCTCATCGATCACCAACTTGTTACCGACCAGCAGTGAAACATCGGGGGTCTTCCCCAACACCAACTCCCTGTCTTCTTTGACGGGTAACAATGGCATTTCCAGTCCAACCTCGCTTGGTTCCTTGTCGTCGCTGAGCAGCTTGTCGTCGATTACGAATGATATCTCTTCCTTAAGTCTGCCAACTGAGAGTACGGGAACGGGGACAAGTATCAACAGCCTCTCCAATCTCATGGACACAACGCAGGAGTCGTCCACCACCGAGACGGCAGCATCCACCGCCAGTACGCAGGCTGCTTCGAAGTAAGTTGTCTTGAATGTGTCTTCCAAGACCAAACCCATCAAAGTCACAGTGTCGTAATGAAACAATCTGGTTGTCTGTTGTGCACATTGTACGCAACCAACGTGCGTCCTGATTTTCGACATAGATATTGCTACTTGTAGTTTGGTTCTTGCAGATGGTACTTGTGTGCTCTTATCTGCCAGATCGCATACAATTCCAACACGAAAGAACAGTGTGGTTGAAGCTAAACATCTGAAACCTGTAGCTCGCGTCATTTTGTATTTACACAATAAGTCATTCCCTATTTTGCATTCTAGTACCAAGTACAAACCCCACCACATCATTTCATCGACGCCACGAAGCTCGTCTCGATACTCACTCTCTTCGTTGCTGCAATGCAGTATTCATCTACGACGGCCCAGCTAGACTTCGTGCGCTCCTTTGACAACCAACTGATCGACTTTTCGACGCAAACCAAACCAACAATTCCACCCACTAGTGTCCAAGACACGGTGGGGGAACAGCAACCACCAAGTGGAGCAGGACGTCGATTGCGCGACGGAAGCGCCCTTCTTGTTGGAAGAAATGGGGGGGTATCAACCGCTACGTGACGGAGACTTCACTGAGTAAAACCAACAACAGCAACAAACACACCTGTAGCTACATGTTGTTGTATAACCAGTAAAGCTGTCGTGTTGATGCCTTGACGAGTGTAGTGCACCACCAGAAAATGAAATCAAAGTCAACTTTGTCAATGTTGAAACGGAGTCAAGTACATGTACGATAAACGCCTAGCTCTAGGCAAACTGTAGCAGCAGGTTTATTGCGAATCCGAAGCGTCTTCCTTCTGCGTTGTTTGTTGCTCCGTCTCGGCCGATCCGTTCTTCTTGCCTTTCCCTCTGCCTTTGCCTTTGCCTGGGAACGGCATGTTCTTGCCATGGCCCTTGAAGCTGCCGTCGAAGGATCCAGGCCACTTGCCATCGAAGGAGCCCTTGGGGTGACGTGGGGGGTGACGAGGTTTCTTGCCATCCCACGAACCATCATGAGGCTTGTGCTTCTTGGAGCCAACGGCGTCAGGCCCCGAACCAGTCACCTCAGCGAAATCCGCCGACTTGGTGGTCGCGGAACGGAGCATTTCGTGACCTTGGGTGCACTGGGCGATGATAGCGAGGAGTGCGATGGTGGAGAAGAACTTCATGTTTCTAGGGGGTGAAGCTCGTTGTAGTTGTGAACGGGAGAAGGGGGAATTGGAAATGAGCTCACTTCCGCTTCGAGATGGAGGACAAGGATCCAGACAGAGGATCGAGACGGTTGAGATCGCAATGCTGGTCGAAATTGCTGTCCGACGTGCTACCAAAGCAGCTGGAGATGCGGACAGCTTCAAAGTCGACATGGCATGGCTGCTGTAGTTGACTCGATACGGTTCGTCGAAGCGATGTCTGCTTCAGATCATGGAGACTGTTAACTCGCCAAGAGTCCAGGAGTGATCTGTGGTGCTTTGATCGTTACCGATGGACTCATGCAGGTCAAACTAACAGTGAAACTTGCAACAGATGCGATAGCTTAGGAACCGCGAGGATAGATCTCATGATCGAGCGCCTGACGCGAAGCAAATTAACCAGCCACAATAATCAAGTCACGACTAGCAAGTCGCATGATGCCGATTTCACCATCCGTAGAGCGATGTGCCAGGCACACCATCGCACTTCAACATCACAATTGCCGTGTTGGCACCGAAAACTCGGACTCATGGACTTTTCACTGTGTCGTTGAACGGCCTCCGTTCGCAGCTACCACATGTGAAACTCACACTTTGACCTAGCAAGCAAATTCGTCAATACATCACTTAGTAGCAGTCCTAATCTTCACAGTCACATGACATTCCACTTCCACCTACCTCCGTAAACACTCAATGCGCTAGACCCTCGATGTCTACTAGCTACAAAATGGCATCCTTTCAATTCGTGGTGAAAGAAATGGTTTGCTCTCACGTAAGAAAGTCGAGCTACAGCGCAACCAACGCGTGAGAGTGAAAGAACGAGAACAAACTACCATCAACTTACAATTTCCGGAGAAGTGACGGTCGCTGAGAATCTAATGCAAGCGCTTGATCGTACATGCGTTTCGCTCGCTCCCAGTGTCTGCATCGATGCAGGAAACTAGCATACTTTTCGTAGATAGATACCAGTAGTTCATTGTCCCGTCGATTTTGAATGTCTGGTAAACTGTCGTTGTTAATGCTCCGTTGCGCCACCACAGAGTCGAGCAATTGTTGAAAACAGCGTTCTGCCTCGTCATTCTCTTTCAAGTCAGCAAGTACCAACGCTAAGCGTAGTTGATTCTTGACATGCAATGGGGACAGACTCAAAGCTTTCTTCAAAATTCGATGAGCATGTTGCAGATTTTTACGATTCTCACGAGCTCTCGTCGTGAGTAAATCTGCATATCCACCCATGATATTCACATCCTTTCCAGCAATTTTCAGTGCTCGCTTGTAGTAAATCTCACTGTCAACGTATTGTTCACGTTGCCTCATGAGAAAGTTCGCATAGTTTGCAAGATTTTTTGCATTCGTTGGGTCGGCTTTGATAGCTCGCTGAAAGTAGGCGTTCGCGTTGTCGAACTGTGCACACACTGTGCAAAGGAATAATGCGTAGTTACCAAGATTTTCTGCATGGCTGTCATCAACTCCTAAAGCTTCCTGATACGCCCGAGATATCTCGTCTGGGCTGCGCTGGGATTTCTCCATGAACCGCGCCTTCATCCCAAGTTTTTCAGCTTGCGTTGGCACTCGAGTTGCCGTAAAACTGGTTCCTGCCGAATCCGGGATGTTGATTGACACCCTACCGCGCCGAATATGAAACGATGCAGCAGTTCGTAGTTCGTGATGCAGTTGTCTGCGCTCACGAGCATCCAATTGATCCCACAGATCAGAATGCAGATCATCTTGCTTAGATCGACAACGAGCCAAAACCGGTGTTTCAACACGCGTTCCAGCGTCCAGTGAAGACATGGTTTTTTTTCGTGGCAATGAAGAAGATTGGGCCGAAGAAGCAAGGGAATACTCAACTTGTCGAATCTGTTGAAGGAGGTGTTCTTCTTCTTGTCTGGCAGACTTTGAAGTACCCCATTCAGTCTCTGCAGCATGAAATTTAGCCATCGCCATAGCTTCTTTCGTCCTCTCCGCTAATTGCTTCAATGCTGTCTGGTGTTTCTCAATTAGTACCAATGCATCTTCTTGGACAAACTCCAGTGGAATCTGCTTGCCACTACTCGAAGCCAAAACATCCGACGTAACTAGCTCGTGGCCAAAATAATTTTCTTGTAGTCGTCGGCGTTCTCCTTCAAGAACTTGCAATCTGGCCGATATATCCCCTAGGGAGGTGACTATCCCAGCTTTCTGCAACGATTGCTCAACTAGTTGCTGTTGCTCTTGGCGACTAGTGTGTAATTTGGACCGCAACTCAAAGAGATCTCTCTGCATCTGCTCCGTGCTTTTACAACCTACTGCACTGCCTTGCTCATCGAGACCTTCAGGCTGAGGTTCTTTTCCTTGTTTCTTTAGTTTTGTAAACGAAAGTTGTGGCATTAAATCCGTAGTTTTACGTTGTACGCCACTCCCTTTGATATCCACACCATCGTAGAAAATGAACTCTGTCGCAGTCGAATACACACTCGAACTCGCCTCTGACTTAGTGTCATCGCCTTCAACTTCGTCACTTGAGTCAGATCGACCACTAGCCAAATCGTCCCTAACACTCTGTATTTGCTTACTAAAACCGTTCATTAACCTTTGAACCAACGCATGACGACGTGCTTCCCCTTTCAATCCTGGAGTTCTAGTTGAAATCTGCCGCAACTCCAACGCGCTACGCAGCTCTGAGAGTGACAGTGTTTCCAACTCTTTTCTAGCTTCTCCAAAAGGTTCATCATCTCCACTTTTCGCTAAACCTGCCACTTCACCACTCATCATCCTCGCGTGATGCAGTCTTTTCGCCAATTCATCTCGTCTCGCTTCTCCTCTCAAATCTCCTGTCGCCGTCGACACTCCAAGTGCCGTTAATGCGTCTTTCAGCTGTGACAACGAAACCATTGTCACCAAGCTAACTAAAAAGTGAACTACCAAATAAACCTTCCTAACCGCTGAAAAACTATTGAAACGACAGGAAAAAGCAAATTTGGTGGTGACTAAGTTTATTCAATCGACTCCTTGTTATCCTTGTTAAGTGACAAATGCTGTCCTGCGCAATGATCTTCACTTGAAAATTGACGCGCCACCTACGGATCCCAGATTCGTCACCTGACCCAGTGAGGTGGCTCACTAATTTCAGGTTATTCGACAGTAAAGTTTGCCATGTCCATAGACATCAAGCACTGTTCTTAGAATAATTGCGGCGAGATGAATACACTCACTCGTCAGCAACGTAGATCACTATTGACTACTCGGGACAAGGTTATGGTTGGAGCGATGTTATGGCCATTTTTGAATTGGAACTAGAACCGGTAAAACACTATGGCGGAATCATCGAAGGCAACAGAGACGATTGGGAAGGCGACGTTCAGCTCCCAGCGAGACGCGGTGTTCCGCTTTTCAGTGACGCCTATCAAAATCTGGCTTGAGCACCAGACCACGAAGCAGCAATGGTAATTTAGTTCGATGTTCTTTGTCCTAAATAGTTCCCAATAACACCTGTGATTGTAGGCAATGCTCTGTGTCGTCTGTGAATGATTTCGCACTCAAGGGAGCTGGCATTCCTCAAGCAATTGTTATGGACTATCTAGCAGTAAGTACATTTCCAAAATTCTTCCTTGGTTTCAAAATCAAACTGTTAAATCACGCAGACGAGTCTTGGTCGTTCGGATCCAAGTCGAGACACCGACTTTGAAGTAGATTTGATCGCTATGAGTGAGGGACGAATGCGTCTCGATTTTTTGCTGAAATTCTCGATTGCTGAAGTTGTGTGGACACCCGAGTACCAATTTGTGCTTCAGCCGATAGAAGTCACTGAGACGCAAATGCTTATGGCAAAGCTACAAGATGCCAACGACAATTTGGATCGCCTTCACTCGATTGTACCGGCGTGGGTGGTGGGGAACAACAGCCTGGTAGTTTCTCGTAACGCAGCTACAATGCAGGTCGTTGCTTTGAAGGGTTCTCAATCGTTGCTGTATCTAAGTAGTCTGGTCAAGTGTGTGTTGGAAAACTCAGGAAGTCACGTTGAGGCTGCATTGGAGTGGTGTTTGACTGCTACTCACCAGTCTACTGCTGTTATTGCCAAGTACTGGACTATGTTGTGGGAAATTGCGACACAAGCTACTGGTGCTGTCCGCCAGCTTGTACTGGACCAATACGCAGCTGACAAGTGAGGGTCCAAGTATCTAAATGGGATCGGTCTAACACATCTTTAGCTTTGCTTCTTGGTAAAAATGAATTAGTTTCGAATTCACACTTGCGGTAAACGCTTCAACGTTCACGGCGTTAGAAATCTCTAAAAAAATATTCGTTTACGCCCATAATACGCGTTTGGCTTGCTTGGAGTCTTATCCATAAGAAGGCTGAAACAAAAGGTTGTCAGCCGATCTTAGGCCAGATGCTCAGTTTTCCACAAAACTTTCTTGGTAATTTGTAGAAGTCCTATCCCATCTAACTGAAGGATTCAGCTTGTTCTACTCACTTCAGAAGTTCGCTTGATCACGGTATGTCTGGTAAAGAAAAGAACACACACAATATTTTGGCTATCGGCGCGGGTGCAGGAGCAGCTATAGGGGCCACCGTTGCCGCTGCTACAGTTCCAATTGTCCAAATGGTTGGATTTACAGCGACTGGAATCGCCGCGGAATCGATAGCTGCTGGTATCATGTCAAGTGCTGCGATCGCAGGAGGGGGTGGAGTCGCCAGTGGGAGCACTGTCGCCATGTGCCAAAGTATCGGTGCCCTTGGAGTAGTTCCTGTTGGAATTACAGCAGCAACCGTTGCAGTTCCTGCAGCACTCGGGTTAGGAATTGCCGCAATCGTCAAGACACACCGGAGTAGCCAACACGAATCCCTAAATGCCAACGAATATCACCAACATCGTGACGGCAAAAACTGGATCATCGCGACTGAGGAAGGGTGGGGTAACGTTCGAGTTTGCCGTTATACCACTGAATGTGCAGCCCGAAAGGAGTTCGGCAAGATTTGGTGCAGCCGCGTCCTATACAATGGTAACGGTGACGAGATTCAATCTGCTGGTTTGAACGGTTGGGCTATTCAGACAATTCGTCGCGTCATGAAACAAAAACACTTCAGACACGGATCCGTGAATACCAACGAACACAACCAACATCGTGACGGCAAAAACTGGATCATCGCGACTGAGGAAGGGTGGGGTAACGTTCGAGTTTACCGTTATACCACTGAATGTGCAGCCCGAAAGGAGTTCGGCAAGATTTGGTGCAGCCGCGTCCTATACAATGGTAACGGTGACGAGATTCAATCTGCTGGTTTGAACGGTTGGGCTATTCAGACAATTCGTCGCGTTATGGAACAAAAACACTTTAGCAACTAGATGGCCGTTTTATCGTACGCTGAGTGCTTGGTATGTTTACTTAGGATACGACCTGGTAACTGTTAAGACACCAGTCAACCAAGACGTAGGGTACCTATTTCACTTGTTTCAATAATGTGCCTCCGCATCAATTCAATTGAAGTCAGGTTAATGCGCTCCGAGTGTAGCCACTAGCTGTTGGAACTATGACAGTGATTGATGAATATCTGGAAATGGATGTGAGTAGGACATAGCGTTTTATTTCAGACGAGCGACTTGTGAGCCGAAGGTACAGTGATAGTTGGAAGTACCTCGTCTATTTCATCTGGTTCTTCGCACACGACCTATTAACCTCGCTATCATCTTGACAACCATTTATAATAACATATGAGGAGTTATACTAGGAGGACAGCTTTAGCTGGCTGAACAGCCTAACCAGTCTTATTTCATTGTGCGGGGGGCCATATCTTTAATTCGCAAATGTTGCCTGAGTCGATAGTCCACAGACTGAGGCTACTATTACACAAAAGTGTGTAGATTTGGTGGTCAGAGTGTTGCTTGAAATGTGTCTCCAGTTCAGTCATAGACTTCCACAGCGGTCTATTCCTGCTACTAGTATTAATTTGAGCTCAAAATTAGCCTATGTCAGACTTATTTATGGTGTATTCACAATTTGTCTGAGCTAAATTGTCAAAATTAGTCTTGAAAATGGGCCAAATTGGCGACGTGGTTTGGTTTCTTCCTACAATTAGCAGCTGCTGCTGTTAGAGAAGTGAATCAGAAGCAAGGTAAGAGTGATGCCTACTGCGCTCGCAATACTGTGATGCGCTGCAGCTAATCTTTGAATAAAGATGGAGTCTAGTTACAAGTCAACCCTTCCCTCATCTACAGGAAATCATCAAGCAGTATTCTGAGGAATTTGCAGGCAATAAAGAAATTGAAAAATTGGACTACAAGTCCATAGAGAGACAGGCACCAAAATGACTCGAGCGGTAATAACGAAGGCAAGTCGGTACGTTTTTAGTGATGAATAGTACGGGTGGCAAAAAGGCACTCCTCTAATTTCATTGAATCTTAGACTAATTTAGAAGTTCAAAATTAGTCAAAGCTCAAAATTAGTCTATGCAATCTGTGCTCAGACTAATCACTGTAGTGGCTGCAGTTGTAATGCAGTGGACTCTACCAGTGGTAGCGGCTTCCAACTCGCAGAATATGCGAGGTGTCCGATTAGGAAGTGTCCCTAAACTTTTCGCAATATGAAGTGTTTACAAAACAGTGAGCGCTTTACCTCAACAAATCTGGGTCCCAAGAGCGTATCACCATACGCAGACTGGCACAACGCAAATGAAAATTACCGAGATTTTCGCCCATTTACTTTCCGAGTGCATATGAACTGCTCCCTTTACGCAGACTATGTGTTCCAATGTCTTTTGGGTTGCAGCTGAGAACACAAATTTCCTCACCACTTTTAAAGCTTCTATTAGTTGCATTCTCTGTCCTCCCAGCCTAAAGCATTGCCTCTAGTTGTCTAGTATTGTACCAAAGGAGCACTTACTTGCGGCTGAGTAGCTAACAGCCAGTTCGTTACCAACAAGGAATATCCCTTTGACAAGGAGTTTGGAGCGCTGAAATCGAAGACAAAGACGCGGGGAGGTAGTCGAGTCTTTATGCTACGCCATAACCACTATTTGAAAAGTGGGTGCGTGATGGACAAACTACTGAAACGTTAAGCAAGCGTTTAAAGTTTGATAGATATGTTTGGGAAGTTGACCCAAGTGTAACGGGGTTACATGAAAGGAGTACCCCAGAAAGGGTACCGCCTTTAGAAGTAGATATACTTCTGTGAGTATTTGTTTTAATACTCTGATGGAGTTGTGTGAGCCACACTGTGGTGTGGGCCACACTACTGCCACGTAGGTTCGGTGGCTGAGGGCCAACCAATAGTTTTAAACCTACCTTTTATATGCATAATTAGCTTAAAGTATAGTTAATTAGGAGTTTGTATTACAGGCCAAATGAACCTAATTAACTATAAATAAATCAGTCTAAAACTTACGCTAAACTGGCTATTAAGTCCCCTAAGACCAGGGACTAGTGAACTGCCGTTCACTTAGAGTTTGTATACTCTTGATAGCACGCTTCCTCTAAGCAAGGTGCTCGTGTGACCCCGTCACACTTGGTAGCACTTGTAGTCAATCCACGCCTACGCGGGTAGATTGACTACCTGAATCCTCTGTGGCTCCTACAAGGTAAGCCAGGATGGATAGAGGGGAGTTCCCTCATTTGACCGACTCTCAGTTTGAGTCGGTCCGGAAGATGGTGGGCATCTTTGGAGGAGATGCCCTCCGAAGCTTGGCGGCTGCTACGCCGGCCGAGCAGGTTGAACGCATTGAGGCGTTCGACACGTACGAGAGAGGGCTAATCGCCCACGTACAGGGGCTGCAGACCCCCGTGGCTGAGATGAAGCCAGCCCAACCTAAGCCGTTGAGGCTTAAGGTTAATCCTTATGAGGGAAAGGAGGGTGAGAACCTCCACTTCTGGGTCAGAGAGGTAGAGCTCGCGATGGACGCGGCTCTGATCTCGACCGAGCGACTTCGGGTCGCTTTCGCCCTATCCAACCTAGGAGGTCGGGCGAAGACCTGGGCGTACACGCGCGAAGCGACAACGCCGGGTTGTTTCACAACCTGGGCTCAGCTGTGCCAACAGCTTAGAGCCGCCTTCCTTCCGGCGAACTATGAGTATCGCCAGCGCTCGCGCTTCCTTGCCTGTAAACAAGGGAAGCGTGAGCTGCATGAGTACATCCAAGAGATGCGAGTGCTCGCTGCATCTCTGGTGGGGAACCCCCTACCTGAACACATCAAAGTGACAGTGTTCATGGATGGCCTGAAGGTGGGCCCATCCCGCACACAGTTGTTCCGCGTGCATGCGAACACTATGGAGGAGGCGATACAGATCGCCCTCCAAGAGGAGTACAGCCATCGCCAGGCTCGTACTCCTACGTCGGTGTGGCAAGGCCACAATGCGTCATCAGGCGCAGTGCAAGGAGCTCCAGCAGCTGGAGCCAGCACCGGGCCGGTACCCATGGAACTGGGTACGGCCGTACAGAGCTCCATCCGTTGCTACGGATGTGGGAAGCTCGGGCACATGCAACGTGCCTGCCCTGCGGGAGGGCAAAGGAAGTTTCCTTCCAAACCTAGGGGCTCGAGGGGCCCGTGGCAGAAGCCGCGACCCAAGAGCCAGGGGAACTGGGGTCACCAGTAGGGGCGGGGCGCCCTGCTGGGGAAGATCTAAGTCCCCATGGTAGGAGTGCGGACGGCGCACGCCATGGAGGCTTAGCCCCTGAGAGCCTGGGTGCTCTCGAGACGAGAAAGAGCAGCGGCGGACTGCTCGTGGTACACGCAAGTGTACGGGGATATGGAGATCCCTTTAGAGTCCTGATTGACTCTGGGGCGTCGACGAACTTTGCTCGACGCCAGACGGTCGCGCGGAATGGCGACAAGTATGCCGATGCTTTGAGAGAAAGCAAAGGCAGGGGCCAGGTCTCGGTGAGACTGGCCGATGGTACAGTGGTTAACGTACCTGGGGTCCGTATGGACCTGGCTGTAAAGTTTGAAGACTTTGACAGCACGGAGTCGTTTCTTGTCCTAGACATGGACAAGTACGACTTGATCCTGGGCATGCCGTGGCTCGAAAAGCACGAGCCCTGGATCGATTGGCGCGGCAAAGCCATTGGGCTAGCCGGCCTGCAGTCTCCGACAGAGCTTTGGTGAGTAATGTTCCCACCTCTGTCCGGGACTGGGGCGCCAGAGAAGGTCGCCAAGGCGCTTATGCGCCCGAAGAAGTACTGGGAGTCACTGACTCCAGTGAAGATGTTGCGATGAGCCTCGCAACCGGTCGTGAGACCAAGGCTCATTGCCAAGCGTGTGGGATTGCCGCGACGGCAAGTCCCAACGCTGAGAGTCGTCGCGCCGTATGGGCTTCGACTGCGGCAGTGCCGGACGGCACTGACCAGGCGGGTAACATAGGTCCGCAAGCAGCAGAGACTGCTGAGGAGAGCGCTAAGGGCGTCTCCTGTGTGGTAACATAGGTCCACAAGTGGGTAACATAGGTCCACAGGCGGGTAACGTAGTTCCGCAAGCGGGTAACATAGGTCCGCAAGCAGCTGAGGCTGCTGGGGAGGACGCCGAGAGCGCCTCCGGTGTGGGTAACATAGTTCCACACAAGGTCGAGGAGACCGAGAAGATTGAGAGCGCAGCGTGCGTCTCTAGCGTGGGTAACAGAGTTCCACGCGGGGTCAAGAAGACCAGTACGAGTGCGGAGGTGTCGGTGAACACCTCCCGTGTGGATAACCAAGTACCACACTCGGAGTCTGAGACTCCACCGGCACGGCCGGTCGAAGAACAATGCCATGTCTTCGACGGCGTGTCCGGTCGTCAAGTTAGGGCAGGTGCCGTCCATCTGGAGGCACTGCCAGAGGTGTCAGCACTGCTGAACCTCGAGGAATTGTCCATGAAGGACTTCCTGGCCGGGTTGAAGGCCGGAGAGATTGCGGAGATGGTGCTCCTGAAGTCGGAGACCTCTCCTGAAGATTTGAACTCTTCCTCCGTAATGGACGAGGACGTCCTGGAGGGGTTCACGAAGCAGCGCGCAACGCGCTTGGGTTCTGAGATTCTCAAGAACCCGGAGGATCCAGTGTATCCTCTTGTGAAGGAATACTCGGATGTGGTGTCGAAACACCCACCATCCCAACTCCCGCCGGATCGGGGAGTTCGGCACGAGATTGACCTCGTGCCTGGCACAAAGTATTGTGTCACGAGGCAGTGGCCTCTACCTCGCGAGCAGTGCGAGGTCATCGATGCCTTCTTCGCCGAGAAGGCGAAGTCGGGCATGGTGCGGGAGTCGAAGTCCCCGCACTCGACGCCGACCTTCTGCGTTCGTAAACCGAACGGGAAGTGGCGTCTGGTTCACGCTTACAACAAGCTGAACAATGCGACGGTACCGGCACAGACGCCGATCCCTCGCAAGGATGTGTTGCTAAACAACATGTCGGGCTGTACACTGTACAGTGCCCTGGATCTGGTGGACGGATACTACCAGATCCTGATGCGGGAAAGTGACATTCCTCTCACCGCAGTGAGCACCCCGAGCGGGATGCTCTGGGAGTGGCTAGTGATGCCACAGGGGCTATCGAATGCCCCAGCGACGTTCAATCGCTTGGTCACACAATTGTTTCGACCATTGCGTACGTTCGCTCAGACGTACTTGACGATATATTCGTCCATAGCCGTGCCGACGGTGGCCAGACGGCTATGGAGGTGCATTTGAAGCACCTCCGTCGAGTGTTTGAGGTCATGAGAGCTAACAAGCTCTATGCCAACATCGACAAGTGCGTCTTTGCAGCTGAGGAGATAAAGGTCCTTGGCTGCTTTGTCAGCAGGGTCGGCGTACGCGCCGATCCAGGGAAGGTCAAGGCCATAGCAGCTTGGCCGACCCCGAGGTCGCAGAAGGACCTCCGGAAGTGGTTGGCTTAGCCGACTATCTTCATAAGTACAGCGCAGGGTACGCTGAACTTGCTCGACCCTTGTCGGATCTCTTAAAGAAAGATGCCGACTGGGTCTGGGAGCGACAGCACCAAGATGCTTTTGATAGCATCAAGGCGAGCTTACAGCAAGCGCCAGTCCTGGCCTTGCCGGACGAGAACAAGTCATTTAGCGTCGTCTGTGACGCTTCTGACTATGCAATAGGCTGTGCGCTATTGCAGAAGGACGATGAAGGACACGAACGTGTCATCTCCTTCCAGTCCAGGCAGCTGAAGGCTGCCGAACGGAACTATCCCGTTCATGACAAGGAGCTACTTGCAATGAAGTACGCTCTTGTCAAATTTAGAGTTCATCTCTTGGGCACGAGGCCCTTTGTGATCTATACGGATCACGCGTCCTTGCGGACTGCCACCAACTCGCCGCATCTGTCACAGCGGATGGCGAGGTGGCTGTCATTCTTCGCGGAATACAACTTCCGCGTTGAATACAAGCCGGGCAAGCTGAATGTGCTTGCCGATGCATTGTCGCGTCGACCTGACTATGAGCTAGCTCATGTCAGTCGGGTCACGACAGATCTATACGATCGGATACGCTTGGCGTATCAGGAGGACGAGAACTACACACCACTGGTGCAGTTCTTGTCCGATGGCAAGGACGCCAAAGTCGACAGGCTTTCGCCTCGACAGCGGGCGCAGCTCCATCGTTATGAGCTGGCCGAGGGTTACTCCATTACAGAGTAGACCCAGAGATCCTCCTCGGGTTGTCGTTCCAAACGACGAGGATCTGAAGTATGACATACTTCTGGAGGCGCATGATGCGCCGATAAGTGGCCATCTTGGCCGGGAGAAGACCTACCAAATGGTCTCTCAGACATTTTGGTGGCCCCGCATGTATAAGTGGGTGGCACACTATGTCAGGACATGTGAAACATGTCAGAGGGTGAAGCCTTCGGGCCACGCCTCGGCTCCACTGCAGAGCCTACCAGTACCAGCGGGACTGCTGGAAGTCGATGAGTCTCGACTTCGTCTTCGGCCTACCGGCCGATGACAGGGCAACACCGGCATATTGGTGTTTGTCTGCCGTTTGAGCAAGATGGTGCATCTTGCTCCGGTACGTGACAAGGTCACCGGGAAACAGGCTGCACAGCTGTTCCTAGATAGCGTGTTTCGCTATCATGGTCTACCAGAGACCATAGTCTCGGACAGAGACCCGCGTTTCACGGGTGCGTTCTGGGACACCCTGTTCCAATTGCTGGGAACTAAGTTGACGATGTCAACTGCGGACCATCCGCAGACGGATGGTCAGACGGAGCGCGTCAACCGCGTGCTCGAAGATACTCTGCGCAGTATCTGTGCGGAAGCACCTCGGTCCTGGTCGGACCAGCTTCCTATGGTTGAGTTTGCACTCAACAATGCGGTACACGCATCAACGGGGTTTACCCCGTTCTACTTGAATGGGTTACGACACCCCCAGGTGCCGCTAACCTTGCGGGGAGGCACTGTGGCCTCCATCGTAAGTGGGGGAGAGGCTCGGAAAGCCTTTTCCTCCCAGGTCTCGGAAATCGAGCCAGAGTCTCTAAGGAGACAGTTGTCATCATTTATAGATGACAGGCTGACGCTAATCAGCCGGGTTAGAGATGCAATGGCATCGGCCCAAGACAAACAGAAAGAGTACTCAGATAAGAACGGAAGAGGAAATTTAAACTGTTTTTAAAAACGGTGAATTAGTACTTTAGATACTAAAAATTTACCTATAAACTTGGTTAGCTCCGTAGGGAGCAACAAGTTGAAGCACCGCTTCATTGGACCCTTTGCGGTCCTAGCCAGACATGGCGCGGCGTATACCATTGACCTCCCAAAGTCAATGGCGACGCACCCGACGTTCTACGTGGGGCGTCTTAAGCGGTATCACGATCCGCTGGGCCTTCCTTCTCGGACGGAGGAAGACCAAGTGAGAACTCACCTCCTCGAACGAGGCTGAGCTCTCTGGACAACCGGAGCTGCCGGTGTCGAAGCCTGCGAATGAAAGGCAGGCTGGTACCCACGAGAGTCATACGACGGGTATGACGGTACCGAGTGGGAACTTGGGTAAGAACTATACCCATAAGCCGAGTGGTACGAGTACCCCTGCGGCTCATAAGAGGGCATACGACCATGCACCTCATGGCTTAGAACGTCTAAGCCTCGACGGAGCTCCTTCAGGCAGCAGCCGGAGCTCGGCGGTCAACACGCCCATGGAGCTCATGAGTCTCACGACCAAGAGCGTCCAAGTCTTGACGAAGGACCCAAGGGTCCCCGGCTTGCCAGCCTGAGCGGCAGCCTGACCACCAGGTCCAAGCCCAAGGGCTAATCTCGATCGCGTAAAACACGATCTCGAAGCTGACGGACCTC
>VOQZ01000532.1:0-38235 GCA_008079305.1 Phytophthora palmivora
TTGCTACCGTCAGCGGTCTGGAGTCCATCTGAAGTAGTAACTCCAGCTTTGCGTCCTCATCCAGAACGCACGAACACATCATCTGCAGCAGCATCGTCAGCGTCATCATATACTGTCAGTAATGGCGACGGACAGTCTACTTGGCGTACACCCAAGCTGGTGACTGTCGGTACCATGGTTGGCACACTCGACGATGTCGTGTACGGATTACTCGCTACGGATGCAACGTCAACCTTAATTCGTGCTTCGTATACCAACGAGGAGCTGCTGGATTGCGAATTGCTTCACTGCATTGAGTCCCCAACACGCGAGAAGCCGTTCCAGTTCTGCGGCGTCAAATGGCACGTTCTGGAGCTCACCAAGATCACGTCGAAACGCGATTTCGTTTTTCGTCGAGGCATCGGGAGTTGTTGACCGTCCGAACGGTGAACGCGTGGGCTATCACATCATGCACTCGATCGACCTACCTGGCCTTGGGGAATTACCGAACAAGTATCAAGTGCTGCGCGCTCGCGTTGTGTCTGCCATCTTTTCCGTCAGCTCTCAAAACAATACGGTCGATGTTTACATGAAAGGCCTCGTGGACCCCAGCGGCCACATGCCAGGTACCGTTGCCATCGCGTCAACCGTCAATGCTCTTTTGAAGCTTGGTCAAGCTGTCGAGTGCTCACACAACAAGAACTCGAGTATTTGCTAGAACAGGAGCAGATGAAACGTGCCGGATCGTTAAACAGAAACAGTAACAAAGCAGTGGGTCCACCAAGTCAGCGAAATCCAACGGAACCTCAAAACCTTGCGCCGTGTGCACCACCACCTTGCACATGTTCCGCCGTATTGCTCACTGTGATCTCTGTTCCGAATCGGTTTGC
This sequence comes from Phytophthora palmivora, assembly GCA_008079305.1. Classification (NCBI taxonomy): domain Eukaryota; phylum Oomycota; class Peronosporomycetes; order Peronosporales; family Peronosporaceae; genus Phytophthora; species Phytophthora palmivora. The sequence continues at coordinate 870 of VOQZ01000532.1, forward strand.
TCTCGATGTCCGTCTTACGAGGCGACTAAGCTACCGAGTCGCCCGGCCGAAAGAATTAAAGCAGCAAGACACCATCTTCTGTACCACGTGTGTCGCGAAAGCCTCCGTCTACAGTGCCGTCAATGTGCTCGAACCGAGTTGGCAACACAGTCCTCAATCAAGAAGAAGAACACGTCAAGCAATATGAACAGCTTGGTCTCTAACCAGCTTCGACGATTCTTAACAAGCTCGACGATATCCGCAACAATACAGCGTTGTCATCGTCGACTTACTCGCGTCTTGAGACGCCCGTGGAAGAGGACGGCACGAACGCACCAGCCCGAGGCGCTCGCTGACCCACCCACCCGTACAAAGGGACAAGGTGGACAAGCTGCCCGAACTGGACTTGACTTCCAGTCTGAGCATTGTCAGCTCCAGCAGCAGTGACTACATGGACGAGGAGTTTTACGAGAGCGAGGCCGGTCGAAGGAAGACCCAAACCGCCCAACGCGTTCTCTGATCTACCAGAGTGCGAAATGGAGGACCCGCTCGCGTATTCAATGCCACCTAAGCCCAGTGCGTCAATGAACAGCCAGTTGCGACGGCAGCGCGAGCTCATACGGCATGGAGGAACTGCGGCAGAATGCCGAGAGCGTGTACCAGTTTACGCGGCGGAACACGCAGTCGATGAAATGCGGCGGCGTGCCGTTAAAGTCTCAATCCGTGTGCCTCACGACAACAGACATGGACATTGAATTGGACTAAGAGCTTTTTCATAGGTAGGAGAGCCCCATCACTAGCTAACCTTTAATTACACAATCAACTCGGTCATTGTAGTGCTCGTCAAACGACACCCAAGATGTTGTCCGTACTAGAGCCGGAACATCCTCCACGCTGCCGTTCGCCACAGACACATGGCAAGTTGCCAACGGGTCGTGAGAATCCGTCGTCACCAACGCATTGCAAAGGTCCTGGCGGGAATCACCAACGTCTCAGCTCACGTCAGTCACGCGGCCTTCGGTCCGCCCTTGTGCGTTCTACGCTTTCACCATCGCAACATTTGCCTTCTGAAAACCATCCAAGACAAGCTTCGTGTCAGAAGACCGCTGCAAATGTGAATCCAGGCGCGTATTATAGTGAGACTTAGCAGTGCTGCAGAAGCCGTGCAGGCTTTGGCGGATGCGCAGACGTCCCACTCATGGTTTTCTCTATCGACGTTGCACACAGCCAGCAATCAACGACGTTTGCATGACGACGGCCAAGCGCTCCTAAATGTGTGATGATAATGAACGTGGCGGTTGCTGCTATTTGAGGTCACACCATGACACCGACATTGAGCTTACATACATGTACACACGTCCAGCTTTGCGTATGCCCCAGCATGACGAGCACACGAGTTTCAAGTACATGTGCTTCATCCATCTCCAGCTGCTCGAAAAGAACTCAGTAACTTTACGTGATTTGTAACGTCAATGATCCATTTCGAAGCGTAAAGTTGTCGAGTACATTCCACGGCGCATAGCTGTTGACGCCACTCTTCAATCCGCCGTCTGCCACGCACGTCGAAGTCGAGAGTCATCACGAAGTTTACTACACTAGTGTTAATACCATTCGTCATGACGAAGTTCCCGTTAGCTCATGATGCATTTCCTTCAGTGCCTCTGTCTGTCGATGAGCAGCAGGCGTTGGAGGCGGTGGCCGAACAGCAGTTAGCACTAGCCGAACACCAACTGCATCAACACGAACATCGTGACGAATCAATGGTGGACAAGCGCCGATGGAAGCCACTCAAGACACGCGAACGGATCACCGTTTTCCGCGAACGCTCCAGTGCTGCATTCCACCGCCAATGTCACAGTCGTAGTCAGCTCAAGAGCCCAGCAGAGTCTTCGAGTGCAGTACGAGGTCCTCAGAGTGAAGAGGACTGGCCATTGCCACAGTTACTCGCACTCGGCACTCTAGATGGGACACTGGAGGACGTTGTCTATGGCATTCACACTCCCACAGCTGCTCACACCATGGCCAAGGCCATTCTCTTCTCGATGACGAGGTCGTGGACGCCCAAGTGTTGCACGAGCTCAAAGGACCCACCATCGCCCACCCGTTCCGGTTCTTGGGCTTAAAGTGGCTCGTTAAGGCCCATCCGACTGCCATGGGTGCCGTCGTGCTGCCTCGAGACATTGTGTACGTGGAGCACACAGGGATCAAGGTTCGACCGGATGGCTCCAAGCTCGGCTACTTCCTCATTCACTCGGTTAATCTACCTCAGTATCCAGAGCTGAGAAAGGAGCTGGGACTTGTGAGGGCAAGAGTTTCGTCCTGTGTGCTGCTACGACAGCAAGAGAACGACCCGAACCAAGTGGATGTCTTCATGACTGGACGAGTAGCTGCACAAGGCCGTGTGCTCGACAGTCTTGCGCTGTTGTCGACAGCCAACGGACTGACCTACTTCTGGAAAGCTGTGTTTGTGCACAGAGAGGAAATTGGCGTGGCGTTTGCAACACAAACGGAAGTTGCCACCTGCTGGAGCTGTGGTCTCTCCAGCGCTGTGTCCACTGTGTACGAAAGGACTAGATCGTGCCTTTAGTTCACCTACACGCTGCGAGATGTGTGGTATTCGCATGTGTTCACGATGCAGTGTGAATCAAAAGTTGTTATTCCCTGGTGCCTTTGGAAGTAAGGAAACCCACATCGTGACGGTGGAGCTCTGCACACCTTGCATCACCCACACAACGGAAGAGGACGCCATTGCGATCGCTCGCCAGGAAATCCGTGCTGGCCAGTACGGAGCTCTCACGTCGCCACGAGGTGCCAGTCAACGCAGTCGCGCATTTAATGTGGTACAACCTCGCATCGAGTCGACTTTTCTCTGCTTCTGCAGGTCCGCCTGCAACGAAAAACCCGCTGCCAAGTCAACTGAGGGTGGATTTTGCAGCCTCTGTTGGACCAGCAAGGATGAAAGACGACACAACGATAACGAAGCAGTGACAAGACAGTCACTACAGGCTTTGGATGGATTGATCACGGACTCCAGAAGTCCCGGCGAGCAGCAAGAGGACTGCTGGGATAATCTCACTGGTAGCGAATGCGAGCTGAGTTATTCACTTACCACAAACAACAAAGACCGATGACCCTCGAAGACTTAAATGATTCTGACAGAGTTGACGACGTATTGGGGAATACGACTCCGACAACTAGTGCTACAAATTCAATGCCGCTTTGGAAGAGAGTGTCAGCGTTGCAGGTTATGGCTGAGTCCACCTACCGTTATACAAAGGAAACGATGGAGACAACCCGGTCCTCACCAACCTATACAACTCCGTCTACCCGATCTTAAGCCAGATTAAAGCCGAAAGGAATGGCTGAAAATTAAACTTCTTCAAGAATTACAACAAAGTGAAGGCAACAACCGAAGGCACGTTGTTTGAGTTCATCGGAAACTCATCCTTGGTTACTTCAAAAAATTACTGCAGAACACCGCATCTCTATATGTAGTGCATCCCATGATGGTACATCGTGCAATTGACAAATGTACTTTTCCTCCAATATACTCATCGTTCAAGTCACTCACTCTCGTCAAGATACTTTTTTACGTCAAAATAATGACTGCGATTGCCTCCACCGCAAGCAGCGAGGAGACCAACGAGGCTCAATCTCTCAACGGACCAAAATGTTAAACACATTTTGCGGACTGGCAAAGTAACTGATGACGAGGAAGAACGAGTTGCGTGGGCGAATATCTCTAGTATTAAGCGTGACAAGGCGGTATCAATCGCATGCTTGAAGGACTGGCTTATATTTTGAAGAAAGGAAATACCATCCGAGATGCCGCTGGACATGTGAAGGTATCGTCCTTCAACCAGCAAGATGAGAATTGGAATGCTCTGGCCGAATGCGTCCATAAGATTAACAAGAAATAGACCCAGAGCAACTGCATATTTGAAGAAAATGTGTAGTGAGAGTGAATGATCTGCTCCCGAGGCCTTTTTGAACCAAACCAAAGACAACACGTAAATTCACACCCACTTGAAAATTCCGAGGGCCGCCATATTTTGCAAATTTGGGCTGGAGTTCATAATGCTTTGCCCATATTCCAGTCAACACTGCGCTGATTTTGGTTCAAGTTAGCTGCGGGCGGCTTACTCGCTTCACATTTACATCAATTTGCATTGCTGATTGTTACCTCGATCAAGGTCAAGCGATGTGTTCCACAGCAAAATACCAAGTCCATTTTGGCCACTTACTCTTGGTTATTCGACGAGTTAGGGCCATCGAATTGTGTCTCCAGAACGAACAAATTGTGCGGATTAGTAGTTGTCGAAGCGAGTCCCGACTCACCAACACCTTCACCGTTAATACCGACATTGGCCTCGGCTGTAACTCGAACTAGTGCTGGACTAGCTATCAGTTTCTTGAAAAACGCAGTCAGCGGTTCAGCAAGTGGACGAGAACTAGTTTGAGAAGTTCCGGAGCTGTCGCTTTCACTAACCCAAGACGCCCAGGAGCTAGCATTAGGAGCTGATAACGGGAGTACGGCCAGCATCACTAGTAACAATTGGAACTTCTCGAAGGAAATGACCTCGGTATGTGCACTTCCAGATATCCAGTTGACTGCTTCCAGAAGAAAATGTAGTGTCGGTAGACCTGCACCTGGTGCTAGCAGGTTGAAATCACTAGCAAACATCGCTAATCCACGGAACGTAAGAATTGCAAGTCGACGTGGAGCTCCTGCTTTCGGGGTCGAAAGAATCGAAGCACCACCATCAGTAGTAACTTGGAGCTCACGCCGAGAGTAATGACGATGCAGCAATTGCACAGCTGCACGGTTGGCAGCTAGTAATTGACGCGCAGCTACAGTAGAAGGCTCTTGAGAATCCGCGAGCTGAAGGTCCAGCTCCTTGCAACGACGAATTTGAGTCAACAGACGAGCTCCAAGACGCAGCGACAGCGGCACCAAGTACCGCAACATGAACCATTCTTCATCGTCATCGATTTCGGGGTCCTCTCCACCAGCTTGCTGCATCAATTGTTCTACCTGTGCGACTACCCGTTCTCGGACAATCAGCATAGCTGCTGTAAACCCGTTCAGACTTAAGTGGGCGTCCGCTCCTGCAGTTAGTGGAGCTGCTTGGCGATGTGCCATCCTCGAAGCATGTGTTGGGGATCCTTCTTGTGCCATAGTGCGCTCAGCTTGAGAAAATATGAGGTCGGTCACGTGAAGTTTGAGTGGAGGTGCACTCGCAGCAGAACTACCTCGAGATGTCACTAAGGAAAAGGATGAAGCTGGGGCTCCACCTGGAATCACGTTCATATCTCGCAACACGACTCGAAATTGACTTTTGCTCATACCACGTTGGTGTACTGGATCCACGAGTGCCACGTAGTAGTGAAATAGGCAATTACTCAGACGCTTTTCTGTGGTAAGAACCTGTAGATCGCGCACCCCGCGCAGCTTCAAATATGTGCTCAAAAACATATCCAAAGCAGGTTCGTTAGAGCAAATTTCTTCCAGTCGAGCCTCGGCGCCTCCTTCTTCGCTTTCTTCACCATTAGTATCTGCAGCGCCATCATTTTCCTCATCGATTTCATTCAAGGCTTCACCAAGGCTTGACTGTCTTTTCACTTTACCGCTCAAAACTCCAGCAGTAGTTTTTGTGGCCTGCCGATTGTGCGTTGTCACTTTCATCATCATCGACTGCTTCTTACGTCGTACAAACGATGAGCGCGGAAGCAATTGTGCTAATCGGGCCTGTTCCTCTCGTTTTGCAATATCCTCCCGACGCTGTCGCACATAGAGTCTTGCTTGTAGCAGTGTTTGTTCGTGAGCCTCAAGCTGTCTACGCTTTTCACGTGCAATGGCAGCAGCCAGTGCCGTGCGAGACTTGTCAAGACCTTCCCAGACCCGCGATACCTCTTGCGATGTACGTGCCCCAGCAGCATTTGCAAGCTCACGAACTGCGTCAGGTTCTTCCCATTGTGACTGACCAGTTCGCGTGTTCTTGTAGTAGATAGCTCGCGACACAGGATCCTGCACTGCTGTCCATTCCGTTTCACGACCAGTAACCACACAGACAGTTTGTTTCTTCTTCTTCACCCACACATACTCCTCGTTGCCATCATCCGGTTCTCCGGATGCTTCAGAGTAAGTGTCATACTGCTGACTGTTGCTTGCGGAACTTTGACCTTGCTGAGGTTGCAAAGTATCCTCAAATCCAGGCGGGACCTCCCATTGACATTTTCCTGTGAGGTTGTTGTAGTAGAATGCCTGTCCGCTGTCGTTGTCCCAACACTGAACCCAGTCAACGCTGCTTCCTTCAATTCTCGGTTCACCGTAGTTATTGTTGCTTTCGTCTACTGCGTTGGCTGGAGCAAGCCACGATATCCCGGCACTAGCTGCAAGTTCGTTTTCAGCCTGAATAAGCAGGGCTTCACAGTCGGGATGTTTGTTAGTAACAGCTAAATCCTTTGGACTCATACCTTTCGCATTGTTCGTCAGTGGGTCAGCACCATACCGAAGTAACACAGCCAAGGAATCGGTGCTACCATTACATGCAGCTGCGTGAATGGCGCGATCGCCACGTTGGTCTTCTAGCTCCAGCATCCAAGAGCGCGACTGGTTGTTCCAAGCACACAAGAACTCGACGCACGTGACACGATTACGAGCACAAGCGACAAACAGAGGTGAGCGACCAAGTTTGTCACCTTGAAGCAGATCGTCACCAAACGCTAACAGTATTTCAAGACATTCAGGTGTGGCTGCCAAATGCGATGGCTTAAAACCCTTCGCATTACGCCCATGTGGGTCTGCACTGGCATCCAACAGTAGTTGCAAACACTGGTGCCAGCCAAAAAAGCAGCATACATGGACTGGTGTATCCATTTGCCGATCTGATGTATTCAACCACGCTCGACGAACTCTTGACAAAAGAGCACAGCACTCCTGGTGGTTTGCTGCACAAGCGTAGAATAATGGTGTCCGCTGCTTCTTGTCAAGGTAGTCAGTCTTCTTCTGCTTGCCTTGGTCTTCGGGTAGCTCTGCCTCAACGTCAGCTTTTTGAAGTAGCAATTCAAGACACGTGACATGACCACTGTACGCAGCGCAGTGCATTGGAGGCATCTCTCGACTTTTACTGCACTGTACGCAAACTTGTGGCTGCTGCTGAATTGAGGCTTCCCCCTTCTCTGGAGTAATGAACAGCGCTGACGGTTGAAATGTTGACGCGGTGGTGGCGCCTTCTGCATTGCGCGCAGTCGGACTCCCTGGCAATGGGGCGAGTTTGTGCGTGCGAGCTGTTGGTCGTGCCTCCATCGATCCACTGTGATTCACATTAATTGGAGGGGTCTTATCAAGATGCTTTGCTTCTAGAGAACTGAGTGCTGAGTGTGACTCAATGCGGTACATCCGTTCCTGCTTGGTCTCTCTAGTCTTGTCTCCATCATGTGAGGTTTGACCGTCACTATCAGTGCCTGAACCATTCTCATCGTCCTCTCCATCAGCCACTTTTCCATCGATCAGTTCATCCGAAAACAATTGCTCTGTCGAGATATCATGTGACAGTCTCGATACCAACTTCCTCTTGGCTTTCCTCTCAGCTGCAGTCGAATCCACAGTGCTGCTATCCCCCACGTCACCAACGTACACTCTCGTAGACTTCTTCATCTCGCTGCCCAAGATGGAGTCCTAACCGACACTACAGACAAGCAAAACGAAACAGTCTGCAACGGTTAGCAGGTATATCACATAGGGGCGGTAGAACCTTGTCAACTTTCATTGATAATACAAGAAGGCGCAAGACTCGTCAACGCCGCGTTACATGATTTCACATCACTGAGCGCCACTTCTTACGTAGACACCACGTGCAGCCACTCGTTCGGCGCAAGAGAAATAGTGTGCTTGAGTTCCTCCACCACGTTGTCACGGATTTCTGGCCTGGAGAGCATCAATTGGCGCGCGCTTTCAAGTACATCCGAGGCGTTCCAGAGCAGAATGCCCATAATCTTGTTACCCTTGAGATAGTACACCACACCGCGCTCGTACGGCATTCCCCGACCGCCATTTGGACCTGTTCCGATATTTGGCGGCTGCACCCACACACCCACAGTCCGCAGGGACGAGTCCACTTCACCAATACCTTCAATCAAAACTCCGACGCCAGGAAGATTGCTGCGGAACAAAGGTTGGTGTCGATAAGTCTTCATTTTCCCTGCACCACGAAGAGACCTCGCCATGTTGCGGCCCGCCGTGAGCCCACTGTTCACAGCGTGGTCGTATCGGTCCACGCGCCGCCTTCCCAGGTACGGGTCGAAGTAACTAGCTGCATTCCCAGCGACAAACAGTCCTGAAACGGCTTCCAGTTGAGCGTTGACCACGAGTCCGCCGTTCTTCTCGTCGCGCTCGAGTCCGCCGCCAGCACGCGTAGTACGTCCCATCCGCAGCGACGGCGCTGGATCCGTATGGGTCGACGCCAACACCACATAGTCTGCATCCAGCGCCGCCTCAGGCTTGTCCTTACCCAGGACACCCACAGTCACGCCGCAGTCACTTTCGTTCTCGTCATCGTCCACACTTGGCCGCAAACTCGTGACCAACTTGTCTGGCACCACGTCCACACCCGCGCGGCTGAGACGTCGAGCCAATTCGTCAGCCAGATACGGCGGCAGCGTCCGGGCAGCCGGCGCCTGCTCCACGAACACCAACTTTGTCTTCATATGGTCATTGCGCGGGTCCGTAGCCAGCGCGCAGGCCACTTCACAGCCAAGGAAGCCCGCGCCGATGACCAGCACACTCTGCACGTGACCGCCGCCTTCGTCGGACCCGCCGGCTGCCAGTTGATCGAGTCGCACGAAGTCCGCGCGACTTGTGCACGTGTTGACGCGGTCCTTGAGCGCGTACGACACGCGGTCACTGTCGAGCACGTAAAAGTGCTTGGGTCGCCCGGCTGACGCCACGAGACAGCGCTCGTATCGGATTTCCGTGCCGTCGCCCAGTATCACGCGGTTCTTTTCCACGTCGAACTCGAGCGGCCGCTTGTCCAGCAGCAACGTGAGTGGCGGCGGCCCGCTGCCGGCTGCGTCTTCCTCAAAGCGCGCGCTCAGATGGCGACGCCACTCGTTGTAGCTCTCGAGCAGGGCGGGGGCCAGCGGCTCCTCGTCTTCCCCGTCCTCGTCTCCGTCCGTCGCGTGGCCGCCAAAGTCCTGACGGGGCAGCGCGTTCTCGTCACTGAGTACGAGGATGTCGGCGTTTCCGTCTTCCTGGCGGATGGCTTCAATGGCGGCGTTGGCGGCCGTGCCGGAGCCCACAATGACGTAGCTGTGGTGCTTGGTCTGCTTACGACGCGTGAAGCGGCGCGTGAGCCGCATGCGATCACCACCGGGAGACGGCGTGAAGGACGGAGTAGAGCCGTTCAGCGGCGCCTCGGCCGGCGGCTTCACGGGCTCGCTCAACGCCGAAGAGGAAAGACCGAAGACCAGCGCGGCCGCAGGCAGCGACGCGCGCGCGGAGCCTCGCAGCCAGGAGCGCCACATGGACCTGGGCTCGTGAATTAGAGTAATAGAGTGCGAACTTTAAGTTTAAATAGTGAATAGAGTAGTGCACTCTAATTAACGAGAGAACAGTTATCGGTTTACCACCGGTATGAGAATTTACATATTTCAACGTCATTTTACGTTTTAACAGCTTTTTTCCACCGCACATTACAGTAATGCACCGGTTTTCTCGGTAGCGGTATTCCTGAGGTTTTTGCGAGGGAAACAACCTTTGATGATCAAGTCAATTTGAGGGGGGAGCATTGGCGATTATCTGATCCTCCTCCATCTTTAGATGTGTCACTATTCAGTGAGGGGGGTTCTGAAGGCACTACAATGTGCCTTCAGAACCCCCCTCAAGTGGACGTTCGGGACCCATCTTAGACAATTTACTCTGAGACTTCCACCTCCTTGCCAAAGGGACACACGGATTCTTTTCAGCAAACGAGGTTTTCGATGTTGCTAGCCATCTTTCTCGACTTCTTGTGCGTCTTCGGTCACACGCATCATCACTTGATCCAGCACCACAGTCGAGCGCTGGGCTCGCCAATTATTAGCCGTCCCAACGCCAGTTGGATCGCTTCACGGCAGGACCAGTATCATTAGAGGTGGAGGTCGGCAGATCTAACAGTAACTGAGCGATCATTACGTTTAAAGTCGTCACGAAGATTGGGGACGGTGAACTTGACGCTCGAGAACGAATTTGTTTGTCAACTTCAGATTTGCCATCCCAATGTTTACTTGGGGCTTGAGTCACGTTTTGAGCTCCAATATCAGCTCTCATTTTGTTGCTAACCCACGCAGCAAGGCCGAGTTCCTAAACGAGCCACGCTTTTCAAACACCCTCACTTTCTTGTCAATCTTGCTCTCAATAATCGCATCTTTTGTGACACCAGGTAAGAACGAGTCTGTTAGCAAAACCATCTTACAGATCAGCATAATTACTTCATGGTGTACAAACTCTGATAATTCCCTTCAGGACGAGAAGCACGCCTTGCTACTTTGGTCTTCAATCTCGAGTTTTCTGTGCCAGCACGACAGGCGGCTGAGAACGTGTTTTCATGCTTCACGATGCTCGGTTCATTGCTAACTGGCTGCTAGCGGATGAGACCATCGAGTCCGAGAAATTCACGCAAGACTGCTCCATCGTAGCAAACGAGCAGCGCACGGGTTAAAGGGCTGTCTGACAGTCGACTCACCAGGAGCAACTTTCTGCCGAGTTGTCGAATTCGCAGGAGTTTACGCAGCAAAATTGCCGTCGATATCCACGTCATCGATGTCCATATCGTTGCGCAAAGCATCCATATCGAAATAGCTCGAGTCTGTACCGGAGAAACGATCAATGTACGACACCATTGAAGGACGTGAGCCAATGCAATATCAGGCTCTTCCCTCGACAATTGTCCTCTCGATGACGGCGGGCCTCGTGACGATGCGAGACCTCTCGACGAGTTGTGGCGTGAAACGAATTGTAGATGAAAGGAGTCCTCTGGATGATTGACCTCTACCTGACATGGGTGAGGTGCTTCATTATTTATCTTGTTCGTGCCTAGGTAGGTGGCCAACACGTGGTTGGTTGTTGGGAATTCTTGTTCACGCCCAGGAGCAGGTGCAGGTGCAACGTTTTCACTTTTTTTGCCAGTCGTCCATCGGCTCCAGGCATCTAGCCGATCGCGCCTCGTGTCGACTTTGCCGTCGGAGGAACGACGTTGCCCACAGCCGAGACCAAGGAGGACGTGTTCCTGGGCCAATTCCCACATACTATGTGAGTATCATGGGAGATCTGCCGGCTCACAGGTTGAGGCCCCTGATGTGTCCTGGGCCAGGACTCCTGGCACAAAAAAACCATCCACATCGACGTCTAGGCATCGCATAGGCTTGACGTCCTGAGCACTATGGAGTGCATCTCGGTGACGATCTCTCTGCATGTCGTCCAGCTCTCGTGTCAGTCATTATTGCCTCTTTGGATCTGCTAAGCTGCTGTTAGATTTGGTAAGTGCATTCTTCGATGCGGTAGCCACTTTGAACCCGCGTTCCTAAAGGAGGACGGACCACGACATTCTAGTCAGAGCGGCCGGGGCTTTGACACTTGTCCTTAGTGGTAGCTAAACCATCATCAATCCTCACCTTCTGTAGCAGTACCTCTGCTTCAGACCATCTTCTTGTTTCGAGGACACCAAGCCTTCGTAGCTCCAGACGTGGAGTTAAAATGTCTCCCACGAAACAGAGTTTCACAACAATGCTAATTGATCGAAGAGCAAAAGTCAACATGATCTCAATGGCACGTAGCTATTAGGAATCGTGATATCCCAGTCGTGAAGGTTGGAAGAGCTCAACAAATGCAACACATTCCAAAACGATCTATGTATCAGACTGAAAATAATCCACTAACCTCCTTCATCTTGGTTCATTCTCCATTTTCACTCGCACCTCGCAAGCGACCAATGCTGAACCTGTACCCACCAGCGAACCACGCCGTGCACAACGGAGCCACTCTCAACTTCGCTCCAGACATCGATCAAACATGTCAGACAATTCACCACGCCTGTAAAGGCTTCGGAACGGACGAGAAGGCGCTCATCGCCGCTTTGGGCCCGAGATCCGGCGACCAACGCTACCTCATCGCTGTACGCTACCATCAACTCTATCAGAAGGAGCTCAAGAAGGTTCTCAAGGGGGAGACATCGGGCGACTTCGGTCGTCTCCTGCAGCTCATCTCCCGACCACTACCAGAAGCAGAGGCTGCTATCATCCGCAAAGCCACCAAAGGTGTGGGGACTAAGGAGAAGCTCATTTACCCCATTGTCATGGGCCGCACGAACGTAGAACTAACCATTTTGAAGAAAACGTACTTTGACAAATACGGTCACGACCTGGGCTCGACCTTGGACGGGGAGCTCAGTGGGGACCTGAAGAAGGTCATTCTAGCATCTCTTCAGGCCCCATTGGAGCACTTCAATCCGGCCCTGCACACACCGCAGAGAGCAGAGGCGGACGCCCACGCACTCTACAAAGCTGGACAGGGTCGCCTTGGCACGGATGAACGCACCTTCATCAACATCTTGGTCACGAGTCCACCGCAGCATCTGCAAGCGATCAATGCTTTCTATGTCCAGAAACACAAGAACGACATTATCAAGGCGGTGAAGAAGGAGTTTGGTGGAGATGCTGAGGATGCACTACTGTTCCTAGTGCGCATGGCACTGGAGCCGCTCGAGTTGCTATCAGAGCTGTTTGAGAAGACGATGAAAGGCTTTGGAACGGATGAAGATGCACTGAGTGCCGCTTTGGTGCGCTATCACATGGTGCTGCACGACATTCGACCAGTGTACAAGAAGAAGTTTGGTAAGAGTTGCGTGATCGCATCCACGGGGAAGTCAGCGGAGACTACAGGAAACTCCTACTGGCGGTTTTCGACGCACCTGCTTACTAAGGACACTACCCGCTATCGTGATTTCCGTTCGAGTTGATCAAGCTTGGTATGCTTTTCAATACTTCTGACTGGACGTCCAATTAATTGCTACATCCAGTCTACCTGAGCTCAAAGCCCGAGATCACCAGCTGCCAGACTAATCCTGTGTAATTCCACAAACGATTGAAAATTTGTTCCAACTAAGGCATTCTCAAATCGCAAGCACCATTAAGCCGGTTTTCAAAGTCTTTGCAAGTATGCATTCCTGCGAAGAAAGCCAACTCATCAGTTTACAATCTGCTAGCTAGATCGCATTTGGCCAATGCAATTAAATCACGTTTTGCTTGTATTATCTTTTATCGGTGGTTGTGGTACCCTCGCAACGAAATCCAACCCAGTTTTTTCGTCCGTAGCCACCGTGAACAACCCAAGGTTACTACGAGAAACCAAGCTAACTTACAATGAAGAACGAATGGTTGACACGTTTCTTAAATCGATGAGAACATCGTTTTGGCTCGAGACTGGGAAGTCTGACGAGTATGTCAAGAAAACGTTGGAGTTAGATAACCTCTCAGAAGCTGCTCTCAAGTCTGCCCCAAATTACCAATACTACGAGCACTTCTTGTTCACCCGCGAAGGGCGTATGCTTGACGAGTGGCTGTTAAAAGGTATTCCCACCAGAGAAGTATGGACAAGATACAAGCTGGAGGGTGTTTTAGTAGCCCAATTGAAAGACAATGACGGATTCAAGACGTACCTGCGTTATGCAACTATGGAGGATGACAAGATATTCAAGTTAAAGAGCCAAGATAAGGACGTGACAATCGACTATAGCGCTACCCCCGGTGAGTTGAACGCAAAGGTGGATATGTGGGTCTCATTAGAGAGACCTAGTTGGTATGTGAAGAAGATGCTGAACCTGGATCGCAGATCCTATGACGCTTTTCGGAAAAGCGCAAACTACAAGTTATACGAGAAATATGAATATGGCATCGAAGGGCGGAAGCTGGAGAAGTGGCTGTAGCTGGAATCCCACCAAAGCTCATCTGGGATACCTACAAGTTGGATGAGTTGTCTCCAGCTAATTTTCGTGCCTACCAAATGTACATTCGTTATGGAATAATGCATGATGATGAAGTCTTCAAACTATGGAAAAGTGGTAAGGAGATCAAGCCCGAGTTGGGAGGAACGTCGGAAATGGAGGTAAAAGTGAAGATTTGGGCCTCATAAAGAGGCCGGACCAGTACGTCGAGGAACTTCTGAATTTGGATAGAAACGCACTCAAGACCAGTCCAAACTACGAATTCTATCAGAAATTTTTAAGGGGGACTGCAGCAACTGAATAGATCCACGAAGAAGCAAATTGTTTTGTATTCCGCTTTCATTGAAATGAATGCTACTGGATGGCTCAGTATGGTAATGCATACATCAGTTGTAATCATCCTCTGCACTCGAGTTAATTGATGAGAAATTCGACACTGCAGCGTTTTCGTAGCACAAATCTTTCAGTCCCGCCGTTGCGTACATTCCTGACTGCCACACCATAAAGGAGGACACATCCCCTGACAAGTTTACCGGCACAAAGTCGATTTCTCCCGATGGTTTGACCTCACCGACAGCATATCTGTCTTGACATTCCGCACCAGCGTAGAACACAATTCTCGCATCCGATGGAATACCAGACCAATCTGCAGCTCGACTCTTGTTGTCCCAGCAGCTGGACAGTGAAAAGCAGCGCTGGGCTGTACTGAAGGAAAATTTCTTGGACTGATCGGTAGACTTCCCGCCGCTGTAGATGCGGAGTTTCCATCCGTGACACATTGAGATTAGGACAGCAAATTGATACAGCACGATAGTCTTCATATTGCACCTGAAAATCAGTTGTGAAGGCTGTATCTACGCAGTTGATGCTGGAAAAACGACGGTCGAAGATTGCGTAGAAGGGATTTCGTTAGTTGTCCCATCGAAAGCCCAGAACAACTCGAATCTTGTCACCGAAGATTTTTGGGGTTTCCCATTATTTTTACGTGGTTAGCATCATATTGTTACACTTACCTCTTTTCAGCCAAGAAAGCGTGTTCAGCAAGTTCTACTGCTGTTGCCCGCTCTGTGTATGTAAATTGAAGAAACGTTAGTGGAGAGGTGAGTCATCATTTATCTCTATTACCTTCTGGGTCGATGCAGAAACATCGTTGAAGAAATGACTTCGCTTCAGGCGATAAATGTTCTGGTAGAGGTGGAGGAGCAGTAGCCATTGCTATAGTGTACATGGCTGCCAAACCATTATGACAGTGTGGCCACGGATGTTTCGCCGTTGCCATCTCGATGACAGTTGCGCCGATACTCCAAATGTCTGCCTTATATCCGTGACCAGTTTGCTTGACCACTTCGGGTGCCATCCAAGGTATGGAACCTCGTATCGAACGCAGAGATTCTTCTAAACTTGTGGTCAACATCTGCGGAATTTGCTTTGAACACCCAAAATCTGCCAGCTTGGACACCCCTTGCTCGTTCACCAACACGTTTGCACCTAGAATAGGGTAGAATCGTAAGAAATACAGACTACAAACGAGTTGGACATGAATTTAACAACACCTTTGATATCACGATGAATTATCCCCATTTGGTGTAGATAGACAACACCTTGAACGATTTGCCGCGTGAAAATCCGAATGAGATCTTCTCTAAACGCGTCAAACTGTTTAAGCATACTACGCAGCGACAACTGAATTAAATGACCGTTCATGGAGAAAATGCCATTAACACGCACCTGGCAATGGACCCACCAGGAACATACTCCATGAAAATATAAAAATGGTTTGCAGATCGATGACTTCCTTTGTAACTAGGCACCAATAGAAGCACATTAGAGCGCATTCTATCCCAGGCAAGCAAAGAAAAAGTTGTAGAACAGACCGAACAATGTGCTTGTGACTGAGATTATTCATGAGCGAGATCTCCTCTCCAAGCTTTTGCATCTGAGTCACCTGGTCGTCATTGGGGCTGGAATGAATATCAATCTCCTTCAGTGCGAAGAGCTCGCCTGTCACGACATTCAAGCCTTTGTAGACCTACGCGTTGTAAAGCAGGAAGAGTAAAACATTTGCAATAACTGTGTCACAGAACAAGCCACGTACCTTTCCAAAAGTTCCTTCACCAATGAGTTCCCCACGTTTCCACTGCGTAATTGGATTGCTGACATTGAGAGCCGAGCACACTTTAACTTCTTCTTCCACTTGCTGATTGTTTGTCGGTACTGTAGCCGCTCGTCGAAGGGAAATGTCAGGCAATGAGGAAAATCCTGTACGACCGATACGTGGTGATGTCGACCGTGTAAGTGACATGGTCTTTGGGATGTCTACCACTGATAATGCTGCTAGATGCGGGTGTGTTACATGGAGTTGTGAAACCATTTCACTCACCGTCGGGATACCGTCACTTGGTCTAGAGCTGCTTTTCATCTCCAGTGGTTGAACTCTACTTGGAGTTGAAACAGAAGTTGAATGTGATGGCTTAAACTCTTCACAGTGGATCCTGAAAAGATAATAGCGTCTGGTAATTGTTTGTTCTTGGCTGCTTTTCCCCAAAGTCCAAAATTCGACACTGCTTTCTCCTCACCTCGTGCTTCGTCTTGGACTAGTCGATCAAAATGACTATGTACTTGTGAATTGTTGTGTAAAATATCTTCGTGCGTATCCCAATGACTCTCCTCGCTCTCATCACTACTATCTTCTCGTTGTTGATCATTATCATATCTTGGATGCTCTGGATTCTCACAAAGTTCGGTTGATGACCTCACTCGCTCGAGGTCTTTTAGCACATGCGCTGAAATGGAAAAACTGCTACTTCGTTGTAAACGACTGTCGTTGGCGCTACTGGGTCCATTATTGTTGCAATCTGCACTATGCAATCGTTGTCTACTGTCCGGTCTCCTACCGGAAGGTGCTCGAGGGGTCAATGCATTTGGTGCAGAAAGTAGAGCTCCATCAGCTACAGAAAGTTGTTTTAGTCGCAAATTTCGTCCACTGGAACTTCGATGCATCTCTACAATTGGCGATTGACGCAGTGCATCTACTGCTCGATGACTACGTGGCATTGTAGCATCATCTTTTGGTTCAATGTCTAAAGTTTCGGAGCCTCCTGTCATGGCAACTCTTCGTGAATTGGTGGTAGATTCTGCGTCAAATAGTTGAAATGGAGCTGATCCTTTCGTGTCGTCTTCATCTAGAGATGTTGCATACTCTCGTCTGTCCTCAGCTTTAATTGATCTCATTGCACCTTCGAGTCAAAGACTTGTGTAGCAAAATCCAATGCAAACAGACGACCTGCGTCTCTCTTGTTGGGCGGACGCGTCGGTTCAAGTGCATTTCGGTTAGCCTCCACTTGACAAGCAGCTCGGCAAAGTACAATTACGCTCATCTCGTTGATGACAAACTCTCTTTGATGTCACAAGTGTATTTCCCTTCTCACTAGCAACGTAGTTATTTATCACAACTCACAATTGGAAATGATCTCAAGACCTCAAGCTCCATGACTGTATTCTCGCAATTACCAGCATCCGTGCATTGGTGGCCATTGCAATTACAATTCATGAAAAGGGAAAACACCACAACGTGGCAGTCAAGTCGAATTTCTATCGTCACTTCCTCACTCTGTTCCGTGTGGTTGTACCAGGGCCTTTCAAGACGGAAGTTGGTCCAGCAATATTGATAGCTCTCATGTTAGCTGCTAAAGCGTCCTTCGACATTGTGGTGCTCCAATTGTTCACATCGATTGAACGCACCATCATCTCTCAATCCCCACAAAATTTCATGCATCACTTGCGTCGATTTCTGGCCGTCATGTTGCCTACGTTCACGTACGTCAAGCCAGCAAGGCGGACATTGGAAGGATCCATTAACGGCTTGGAGACAACGCAATACCCGATTACAATTACCAGATATTAGACCACAATAATGTCAATGGCACCCACGACAATTCGGAACTGCTGTCTCGAACGGAACCGATTAACACGATCGCTGGTGCTTGCACTCCAAGCGACGACGTTAGATTGGCAGCATAAATGCTAACATCTAACATTGGTTTGGACAAATTCACTTAGCGTTTCGTCACGGAATTCCTGAAGCGGTCGACATCAACTGTTAGTGGTTCATCTGCGTTGAGACTCAATTTTGACGTTGTGAGCGCTTCAAAGTAGTTTGCGGCTAACAACTTTCCTACTCTTACTTGCGTCGCACAACCAAACAATGAGTGTCTGCCGCATCAACATGGATGAAGTGATGTGGTAATGCAAACTCGGGTTGGGCTTTGAGAGTAAAATCGACCAAGTAGATTATGAGCCGCATTGCACTGTTCAAGTTGCCATCGTCAAGTAGCATTTAGAGGACGTTTACAAGTGTCGGCCACGCACATTCGACAGCGCGTCTGGCGTAGCTACTTTCAACTTGACCTGCATCACAGCGTTGATCTTGGCCTTCATATCTGGTGTCAATTTGACAAGCACCTCCCGTGCCTTCAAGTTCTGCTCCAGTTGTTGAGGTGAACTCGCTCCGATCATCACCGTCGACACCTTGTCGTTCGACAGACACCATGCAATAGCGAGCTGGGCCATCGAACAGCCCAACTCTTCTGCAATGGACTTCAGACGATCTGCCTTGGCCACACGCTCATCAAAATCAGGGATGGATTCCTTCAACCCCGTCGTGTCGAGACGGGAGCCATCAGGTGTACCAGAACTGTACTTGCCTGTCAGGGCGCCCCACGCCAGCGGAGACCACGTCGTGAGTCCCAGTCCGTACTTCTCGTACAAGACCGAGAACTCGAGCTCCACTTTGCTTCGTTCCAGCAAATTGTACTCGGGTTGCTCCACAACGGGTCGGATCAGCCCAAGACGGTCAGCGATTTCACACGCCTCGATGATGTCGGCCGCAGACCACTGGCTCGTTCCCCAGTAGAATGCCCAACCTTGCTCAATCACAAAGTTCATGGCTCGCACCGTTTCTTCGATGGGCGTGTAGGGCTCCGACCGATGGCAGAAGATGATGTCCACATAGTCGAGTTCCAGTCGCTTGAGCGAAGCTTTGGTGCCTTCAATGATGTGCTTGTGGCTCACACCCTGGTCGTTCGGACTACCTTCAAACCAGCCCTTGGAGCCAAAAAAGACTTTCGTCGCCACTACGAGGTCTTCTCGACTCCAGATCCCGTCGGCGATGCCCATTTTGATCGCCGCACCCATGTTGCGCTCTGCCTGACCGCCACCATACGCCTCGGCGTTATCGAAAAAGTTAACACCGTGCTCGAATGCGAGCTTCATCATCTCGTACCAGCGCTCGGGAGTGTACTTGTCGTTGGCCCACATCCAGCTGCCGAGTGAGAGCCGAGAGATAATCAGACCTGACCGGCCAAGGAGACTGTGAGGCATGCGGGTGGATTTAGCCGAGTTTGAGGTCGTCATCGTTCAGAGTGCTTGAGGTAGTTGTCACTGGAAGCAAATTCAAAAGTGCCTCCGTTTGGAGGAAGTGAAAACAGGTTTGACAAGGTATCACTTCAATGTACAGTCAGCGTTGATGATTACTTGGTCGTAGTTATTCATGACTGCTTAAAACGAATTAATGTATTGTCAGCGTTGATGATTGTTGATTACTTGGTTGTAGTTATTCATGATTGCTTAACCCAATAGTCAATTGCTGCAAATTGTGACACTACTCACGTAGTATGGGCGAATACTAGTAGTAGTAGTACATGTTAGCAGGACTCTGATTACTTGGACACCAAGAAAGTTTCTCAAGATGTTTGAGAAACTTGTTGATCTACTCGTGCTTCTTTTCAGTCGATTCTGCTGCAAATGCAATACATTTCGAATGGGTTTCATGTGGATTTGACATGACTACAATATAAACTACGCAAATGCTGGACTGCTCGTTTAGCGCAGGGCTCGACGAGCCTTGTGCCTACTCTTGGTCATCTTTGACAAGTTCAATTCGTCTCCGCCCGAAACGTGGATGATTGCACGACGGCAACGATAGAGTAAGTACATGAGAGTGACCATCAGTAACGTCAGCGCCACGAAAAACAGAATGAGGCCGAACGGGTTGGGCACGAGCTCAAACAGTGTCAGGAGCACGTTGATGAGCGGCCCGGCGAAAAGTATGAGCATCACGAACACAGTGCACAAGGAAAACGATGCGAAGGCGCGATAGTACTTGGGTCCCATCATCGGGTCTCATCAGCACCTCTAGCACGTAGCAATGATTCGATTTTGACGTTGTGAGCGCTTCAAAGTAGTTTGCGGCTAACAACTGTTCCTACTCTTACTTGCGTCGCACCAACCAAACAATGAGTGTGTGCTGCGTCAACGTGGATGAAGTTATGTGGTAATGCAAACTCGGGTTGGGCTTTGAGAGTAAAATCGACCAAGTAGATTATGAGCCGCATTACACTGTTCAAGTTGCCATCGTCAAGTAGCATTTAGAGGACGTTTACAAGTGTCGGCCACGCACATTCGACAGCGCGTCTGGCGTAGCTACTTTCAACTTGACCTGCATCACAGCGTTGATCTTGGCCTTCATATCTGGTGTCAATTTGACAAGCACCTCCCGTGCCTTCAAGTTCTGCTCCAGTTGTTGAGGTGAACTCGCTCCGATCATCACCGTCGACACCTTGTCGTTCGACAGACACCATGCAATAGCGAGCTGGGCCATCGAACAGCCCAACTCTTCTGCAATGGACTTCAGACGATCTGCCTTGGCCACACGCTCATCAAAATCAGGGATGGATTCCTTCAACCCCGTCGTGTCGAGACGGGAGCCATCAGGTGTACCAGAACTGTACTTGCCTGTCAGGGCGCCCCACGCCAGCGGAGACCACGTCGTGAGTCCCAGTCCGTACTTCTCGTACAAGACCGAGAACTCGAGCTCCACTTTGCTTCGTTCCAGCAAATTGTACTCGGGTTGCTCCACAACGGGTCGGATCAGCCCAAGACGGTCAGCGATTTCACACGCCTCGATGATGTCGGCCGCAGACCACTGGCTCGTTCCCCAGTAGAATGCCCAACCTTGCTCAATCACAAAGTTCATGGCTCGCACCGTTTCTTCGATGGGCGTGTAGGGCTCCGACCGATGGCAGAAGATGATGTCCACATAGTCGAGTTCCAGTCGCTTGAGCGAAGCTTTGGTGCCTTCAATGATGTGCTTGTGGCTCACACCCTGGTCGTTCGGACTACCTTCAAACCAGCCCTTGGAGCCAAAAAGACTTTCGTCGCCACTACGAGGTCTTCTCGACTCCAGATCCCGTCGGCGATGCCCATTTTGATCGCCGCACCCATGTTGCGCTCTGCCTGACCGCCACCATACGCCTCGGCGTTATCGAAAAAGTTAACACCGTGCTCGAATGCGAGCTTCATCATCTCGTACCAGCGCTCGGGAGTGTACTTGTCGTTGGCCCACATCCAGCTGCCGAGTGAGAGCCGAGAGATAATCAGACCTGACCGGCCAAGGAGACTGTGAGGCATGCGGGTGGATTTAGCCGAGTTTGAGGTCGTCATCGTTCAGAGTGCTTGAGGTAGTTGTCACTGGAAGCAAATTCAAAAGTGCCTCCGTTTGGAGGAAATGAAAACAGGTTTGACAAGGTATCACTTCAATGTACAGTCAGCGTTGATGATTACTTGGTCGTAGTTATTCATGACTGCTTAAAACGAATTAATGTATTGTCAGCGTTGATGATTGTTGATTACTTGGTTGTAGTTATTCATGATTGCTTAACCCAATAGTCAATTGCTGCAAATCGTGACACTACCGTATATAACGGCGATCATGTAACACTCGGTACTATGGTCGTCCATGGAAAAAAAATGCCTTTTTATGTCATCACGACCAAACTCATAAATTGACACCCCATCTTACCACCAACCTCCGTCCTCACGAGAACACTATTTTTTATGTCAACTCAACTACTTCTTCAGGAGGTGGCGTGCCTGTTGCTTTCCATATCGCGCGGACCTGTTGCAACTAGGTCTCCTTTCAGATACCCGTTGCGAATAGTGACTTCCTTGACCTCTTCCAATGCTTGTAGGACTGACATAGCAATATGCCGCCGCTTTTGAGCTGCATCCGTAAAAATACCATTCTGGAGCACATATTTCATGTAGATACCTATCTCTGAGCCAGTCCTTGAAAGGCTTCATCACGGAAACATCCATGGGTTGCGACAGCCCTGTAATACCTGGAGGTATGTAAACGACGCTTGTGTGCGCATGCGCAATCAATCGCGTCCGAATGCATTCCATCTTGTGAATCTTAAGGCTATCAAGAACTAAGACGCTTGGACCTTGAATATCAGGGGCCCACACATTGTCAATCCACTCCTGCATGACCTTTTAGTCGCAGTACGCCTTAGCTTGAACCGTGTAATGCCTCTATCCCAGTCAAAATCCCTATCTTGCTTAAGTTCGTTGTGTACAACTGCTCCGGGAGTCCCTGTAAAGCTGCCTGTTGCTTCCTCCACCACCAAAAGTGTCACACGCGTGACACCGTAAGAGTGTGCTACGACGCCGACCGACGCGCCCTTATCTACTCGATCTAATGCCTTAAGCTTGTCACCATTCTTGGTGCTCAGCTTCCAGCTTGCTGTCATCGATGGGATGACGGGATGGATGGTGACCAAAGTCGCACCAGCAACACCCCCATGTTCAGTTTTTACGAGAGTTTTTACGCGAACATAAAAGACTTTTTATGATGTTACATGATCGCCGTTATATACGGTACTCACGTAGTATGGGCGAATACTACACTAGCAAATCATGACATTACCGAATTCCCTTTGTTATGGCATACGATACATAGTACCAACATAGACCAGGCGGCGCCTGTCCTGTCTAGCTGAAGTGAACGCTCAAGGCCTACAACGAATTGAGGTTTATCTGAAGTGTTCACTCAAGGCCAAAAACGAAATGGCATTTATTGTTGCTCATTAGTCTCAGCTATCGCGCGAAACATGCCATCGAAATTGTCATCTAACGTAAAAGAACCTATCTCCTTATCAAGCAGCCGCGGCCGGAGCACTTCTTCGGCAACATCGTTAGCGTTCTCGTAGGGTTCAGTCCTCATTATCATCACATTGCTCAAATAAACCACATTTTCTGAAACCAGCCAATACAAGTAGCATCTCCCCAAGTGACTATTCAAGTTTGACTGAGGCAGCTCTGGGTAGAAATGGTTGATTATTTGCTGTATATCGTTGTAGTGGTGAGATGATTTAGGATTTCTAGTTTGTGGAAGGAAGCATAAGACGATACAGAGTTCGCCTTCACCTTTCGACCGTGTCCTCTTGGTAGACGAGGGTCGCCCTTTTGGTCTTCATTGCTGTACGGGAGCCATTCGATGGTAAAATGAGCTGCGGGAAATATGATAACAAAGGATGCACACGGGTCCTTCCCGTTCGGCCTCTGATTGGCTGAATGAGTGGTGTATGCCGTAACATATAGAAGAGGAATTTCCATAATCCAGTAGAAAAGTACTGGATTTGCCGACTCGGTACCGTAATTTCCAAGATACAGTACAAATCAACTAAGTTCGTTTTAAAATTGAACTCGAGCGAAAAGCGAACTTAGGACTATATTTTGAGACTTTATTTGAGACTATTTCCAGAATGCTCACCTATTTATACTAGTGTGACAACATCGTGACACTCATATATGCGCTTCACGCGTAGATCATTCATGAGTTGTTACAAGTTCACGCCACGTAGTCGTGGACCGTAGTAAAGTAAGATGTATCGATTCTGATGGATAACCTACTAAACTAAATATTATTGTATGTTGAACAGGTTGAAGTTCTGCTGTTTGTGAATCCAAATCGAGAAGCGAGAAGAACGCAACGCATTGATCTCCAACATCCGCGCCCGCTAGGTAAGCTTTTCTCTAATGTATCTGGTAATAGTGCTAGATGTACTGTTTTTAGCAGCTCTGCCTGCTGCAGATCTGCAGCGATGTCGAAAGAGAACTTCCATCGCCGAAAGAGCCTCTCACAAGCTGTTTCAAGAACGAGCTGACGACCGCTCACCGTAAGTCGCTCCACCCACTTTAGAGGTACCCTCGACCTAATTACAATTGGTACCAGTTTTACATCAGTGCATGCATCGGTCGCTACCATTTCCAACTGAATAAACTTCAACTTCTTGGACCAAATTCTAGTCCATCGGACAAGGCCGCGTGCTTCGCGCACGGAGTAAGCTCTGAAATTGATGTATTCGTTGATCTGCAGTGTGAGGAGTGGCCGATCCGATGTGTTGCTGGGTGTTTCGGGCGTTAACCTTGACATCTGATCACTAGTCTATTGGTTGGAGCTGTCGGGAGTGATGGATCACTGAAGTGATGAGAGAACGAAAGATGTTGTTATCAAGAAACTTAGTTGAATTGTCGGCACAGAGTAAGCAGATGCGAGTCAGATGCAACATACAGGGATAGTTAGCATTTGACGTTGTCAACGAACGAAAGGAAGTCTGGTATCTGTCATCACATCTACTGGCTTTGCATTGCTACAGACCGTTTTTATCTACGCTACTCAGAAACGGACGGATCCTTCACCACTACATATTTCAAGTTAATGTATTAGTTGACGTGCGCAAGGTCTATTAGCGATCTAACGCAATGTTTCTCTTCAGAATTGGTGTTTATTTACCAACCAGCAATGATGCTATTGTTGCAGCTTCTTAGAAGTAAAAATCTAGCTTTAATGATTGAAGGAGTTTTACTTCATCTGTCCTATAAATCGTTTGGTATCTGACCATGCTCATTGCGCTGAGCTCGCCCCATGGTTGCGCTTACCAAGGGGGACTGGGAGCACGGCACAACTACTGAAAGTTTGTTCGATATTCTACGCTCATACGCAAAGTCACTTACTTCCAGTTACAGTTGTATTTTCAACTCTGCTACGCGCATTATATACGGCCCCACTGATAATTCCACTGAATTCATCGCCAAACGTTGTAGATCTAACCGTACAGTACACCTAGAATGCTAATGAGGTTTTTGGCCCTACGGATATACTCTGAAATAAATTTCAGAGAATTATTTATTAACAGTGCCTTGTACTATAAATTGAAATATAGCTCCACTAATGAGTCAAGTGGTTGTTAAGTTCGGCAAAGCGCACTTAGTAAGTACTGTGCCAGTTGGCAACAATTTCTACTGTCTGAGGCCTAATCCAGTACTTATCTAATGGATTATGGAAATTCCTCACATATAGAAGGTCATAACAAAGGGAATTCGGTACTCACGTACTACGTGACGTAGCGGGCGAATACTACTGTACTAGTAGTAGCACATGTTAGCAGCTTTTTAAGCTTTTGGAAGCGCGCTTCAACTTGGATGTGTACAAACGAAAACCTGCTGCCAAGAAGCGTGTGTGTCCGAGTCCAGGACTCGGATTACTTGGACACAAGAAAATTTCTCAAGATACTTTTGAGAAACTTGCTGATCTACTCATGCTTCTCTTCAGTCGATTCTGCTGCAAATGCAATACAATTCGGTTTCGTGTGCATTTGACATGACTACAATATAAACTACGCAAATGCTGGACTGCTCGTTTAGCGCAGGGCTCGACGAGCCTTGCGCCTACTCTTGGTCCTCTTTGACGAGTTCAATTCGTCTCCGCCCGAAACGCGGATGATTGCACGACGGCAGCGATAGAGTAAGTACATGAGAGTGACCATCAGTAACGTCAGCGCCACGAAAAACAGAATGAGGCCGAACGGGTTGGGCACGAGCTCAAACAGTGTCAGGAGCACGTTGATGAGCGGCCCGGCGAAAAGTATGAGCATCACGAACACAGTGCACAGGAAAAACGATGCGAAGGCGCGATAGTACTTGGGTCCCATCAGCGCCTCTAGCACGTAGCAAGGATTCCACATGGCCGAGAGGTGTAGACGGTCGGCAGGTTCGGGCAGGAATGGGAAATTGTTAGGCTCTCCACGCCCCAAACCGGCGGACCGAACATCCGCAAGGTGCTTAGGCAAGATTTCCACTGACACCAGCAACTCGCCGGCACGAACACGATCACCTGTGTGGGAATCACGGGTTGTCATCGTGAGCCAGCTGGCGTCTTCTGGGTCGTCTCCCATACCAAGTCGATGCATGAATGACTTAACAAGCGATTCAGCATTTTCCATATCGGCGTCCACGTCCTCGGACTCAGTTTCATCGTCGTCGTCAAGCTCAGCGCCATTTCCAGAAAGCAAAGGCTTCCTGTCAGTTTCTTCTTCCTCGGAAATGGAGATAACAACTTCTCCGGAGCGAGGTGATCTCAAATGAGCTGCAGAAGTCGCATCTTCCGTAGCAGAGTAACCTGATCGTCTAGAAGCTCCTTCGTACGGCATACTTTCTGTGCCTCGGATACGGATAGGTTTTGGTTTGGCAAACACATTAACTGCTTGCTTCGTTTTGAACGCTGTCTTCAGAAACGACGTCAAATCCACCACAGCATCTGCAAGACAATCGTCGTAGACTACGTCACGGTCCCACATCTGGAAGTGGAGGTATCCGCGATCTGCCTCCTTTTCCGGATCAAGTGGCAACTCCACATCAAACTTCATGCGCCAGTTAAAGGATGCACGACCATGTTTCGCCCGCCAATGCGTATCAGTGCTCTGAGATTTGTCATCGCGGTTCTGGAGCCAGCACTTCACAAATAGGTCACTCAGATCTGTGAAATCTCCAGCCGTCACATTCTTCGCCTTGTAGACAATTACGCGTACTTCGAACATTTGTGGAGGTGGTAACGAGATATCCAGTGGTCTCACCACATTCATTTCCTTCCCTGTCAGAATATCTACCCATAAACGAAGGCTTCCTTGCGGGAGTGTGCTCGAGGGTGCGAACAGTGGACGAACCTCCAGCGGCTTGCGTCGTTCAACCCTCTCCGGTGACAGACCAAGCTCCTGCCACTTTGCATCAAACCATCGGTCCTCCAAATCGATCAGCGTAGCTCCAACGAAGTCATCACCACCTAATGTAGTTCCGACAGCAGTACTCAATGCCTTGCTTAATCCTGTCGGAAGTGTCGGGATTGCGAAGAAGTCGTAGTCTAGCACTTCTAACTTTAACTCAGAAGCTCCTGGGAGATCCGCCTTGAACTCGTACATCTTGTGGAACTTTGGCGTTAGCGTCTCAGGTTGGTAGTTGTCCCGATCATTAAACATTTGCTCGCGAAGTCGGCCATCTCCTAGGCTTACCCGAAGATATGGGTCGCACCTATTGTTAACATCTTTCGGGTGTAAATTCAACGCATCTAACACATACACGCGAACCAGGTACGGTTGCGGGTTAAGAAACTGATCCAAGTCGAAAAGGGGTGGTTCATCGCGTGACTTGAGAACGCGCACGATGCCTTTGAATTTTCCAACTGGGCGGTAGGCATCAGCCAACTGTTCACTTGAGTCGCACCCGTCATGTGACGACATCGCACCACGGAAAAGAGCGAAAGTCTCGAACGGAGACTTTAGCGTGTCTTCCAACTCACCATCGATGATCTCACGTTGGTGCATGTAGTGTGGTAACTCATCGTCGTCGTCATCGTAGGTGCCAAAGCTACCAGACGAGCACATTCCTGTAATGCCAATCATTTTTGCTTTGTTTTGAGCTTTCTCTGCTACGGCAGTTGGAGATCTAGCGGTTAGAATATCTGATGGAACTGTTCCAGGAAACGTTGATAAATCGTCTCCGTAGTCAATGTAAGGGTTACTTCCGCGGGTGATGCTTTTGCTGCACTCTTCGATGTACAATTGATTCGGCTCGCCGTTCGAAAGTGGCATCTTCCGACTCAAGTCCACGGAGCAAACGCCGATCACCGGTTTGTAGAATCCGCCCAGCAGCTGATCGTACACCGTGATGTTAAGTCGCGGGGCAAACAGTGAATCAAGTGGCATTTTGACCGGAACAATAATGCGTTGCAAGAAGTTCGGATTGCGGCTGCTTGGTTTGGATGACGGATTCGTGAACTTTGGCTGGTTCGTCTTGGTGATTTCTCCGACTTCAAACTTTGCAAAAGGCGTGTTGATGGGCATGAAACCTGTTGGTTGTAATCCGCGGCACCCCAGGCACATAATCTCAATGAAAGCTTCTTCGGCAGGTGGACGAATAGACTCGGGTGGTTCTACAATGACCCCAGGCGTATCTTTCTTGATGAGATCAAAAGATAACAACAACTCTCCTTGAGTGTCACCAGGCCTTTCGTAGAAAATAGGGTACCATTTTGGACGGGGAGCTGAGTATTCACCGCTAGCACGAATCTTTGAATAGTCCGACGACGACATTTGTGGGAAATCTGCCAAACTAAATTTCAAGCCACCAACGTAGTCATCAGCATCGTAGCGATCCCAATCATAAACCTGTAAGGACACCTTGGGCAGAAACTGCTCATTTTGGGGAAGTTCAACGTCAAGAACAACCGTTTCATAGAAACAGGGATCACGCGTTGACATACGCGTGCTGACCTGACCCTCTGAGCCTACACAAGCCACCTTTACGTACGGGTCCAAAAGACCATCATAATCCGTAGACGGTAAGCACTTTCCCTGGAAAACATGCACGAAGAGCACGTATTTCATGTACTGCACCGTCGTGCTCGCGTACTGTCGCCATTGTTGTGCAACTTCCTCTTCTATGCGATCTTTTTGGTTGGCGTTCTCAAGGCGCAGGTTCATCAGTACGTTACCGGTAAAATCGTGGTCCTGAAGTTCATCTAAGACCTTGTCTTCTTTGAGAACAACCCAGTGAGGTGGTTCAATGGTCTTGAGCGCCTCGGGGTCTTGGCAAAAGAGGTCCTGAGCTCTGAATCGAGCAAAGCAAATACAGCGTGACTCGTTCATGGTTTGGTGTATGAGATGCACAAACAAATCTGGGACTTGATCAAGATCCTCAGGAAGTTCCATATCGACAACATCCAGATACTGGTTGAAGTGACAAATTCCAGACACATTGTGTGCTCGCGAACTTTCAACACTATGACGACCCAGCGAAATCTTCAGTGACATCCGCGTGTTTCGGTTCCAATTGGTTTTGCTGGTGAAAGCAGGGATCTCTGTTCCATAAAACAGTGCAGCACGTAACGTGTACCGCTTTGTTCTTGGCAAGACAGTCGTATTCAGCAAGTTTCTCACATGAGCTTCATCATTCACAGACTGAAGACCATCTTCAACACGAAGAGAAAGCAAAAGACGTCCACGATACGTGCTCGCATGTTCAGGGTGATTCTGCATCAATTGTAGTGGGCTGGAGTTACTGTCATATCCCACCGGTGGACCGTACAAGTTTGCCCAAATGTGCTTGAATTGGTTTGGGTAGCGCTGAATTTGCTTAAACGAAAATGGCTGCAGGATGTTAGCAACAAGCTGATCTGCTGTGGTCATATCCCAGTCCCATACTGATAGGAATATATTGTCACTCATGGTTGGCAACAGGACTGGAAACCACAGCTCCTGGTTGAACGGCACCATCAAATTATCACTTCCCTTCACAGTCACCTTCTTCGTTTCCAATACGTCCTGACCAGCAAAGTAAGCTCGAACATATCCATCGATACCTCCTTGCATCATCATGCTGTAGTCCATGTCAGGTAGCTCTTCGGCTCTGTAAATCGTAATTACCAAGAAGTTGAGCTTTTGAGTCACACGCGGTGGTACGAGCACCATCGAGTTGATATCTGCCTTTGACTTCACTAAGTGTTCGTCTGGGTCTCTGTCTTCCACTGGGTCATACAACTTCATTTTGTCTCCAGGGCCTAGCACGACCAAAGAAAGTCTGCGAGTTTAAGAACATAAGAAGTGAGCACCGATTGAGCTACAAACTAGAAATACACTTACAGGACGTAGCCTTGGATACTGTCACTATTGGTCGCTCCGCTTCCGACTAAAGCCACCCACTTTCGTTTCAATTCGTGATCAGGTTGGAAGTACACATACGGAATGTCTACAGAAAAGAAACCGACGAGATCATCGAGCGCACGAGAGATGGCTGATCGGTTGGCCGATGAACCAGGGCCATCCGCGTCGAACACCGATATCTTGATGCTTCCTTGCTGAACGGTGTCTTTATCCAACTTCCTAAAGTTGAAGTACAGATACTCATCAAATACACATGATAGCTGTTTCTGCTTCACCACAGTGTGCTGCTGTTGTCCAAGGCATTCCACTGACACGACTGGATCGCAAAGACCATTAGCGTCCATTGGTTGTAAGTCACGCACTTCAATGATTCGAACGCGGATCTGGTAGTCACCTGACAGAAACTGCACATTTGACAGCTCTGCCAACATCTTTTGGCGTTCTTCTTCTCGTTGCTTACGTTGAGCTTCAGCTTCCTCCCTCCTTGCATCGACATCGTCATCATCTTCACCTTCATTTGAATCTTCGTTCGTGTCATCTCCGTGGCTACCATCATTCCCACCGTCGTCGTCGGCAGCGTCAGAGCTGCCTGGACGGCGCAAACCCCGACCACTGGGGACATCAGTAACGTTGTCAATTTCGCCTTGCTCCAAGCTACTGATGTCCTGATCAATATACTGCATTTCGATTGCAAGACAAATTTTGCCGTTGCCATAGTTCATTTTGCGTTGTGGGCTCAAATCGCTTGGAACGTCCCTTTCTTTCGAATCTGACTGCTGCTCCAACGCCAACCAGAATGTCTGCTTCTCTCCATGAAAGCGCTTTGTGAACTCATCCAAGTCAATGACACATCGTCCCATGAAGTCACTTGTGAGTAGATCGCTATCCTCAACTGTCAGTTCTAACAACTGTTTTTCCCCTGGTGTGAGCAAGAAGTAAAACTTCTGTCTCCACGACGGGTGGAGCGTCTGCTGCTGTGTTTTCGTCCGCTGCGATTGGTTCTTTGTGCACGAGATGCGCACATACGGGTCGCTAGTAGCTTCAATACCCGTACCATCACAAGCAAGAAGCCCTGTCGCCTCCAGAATCGACACCACATAGAAATTCGGAGGTTTTGTCAGCTCCTGTGTGTCAGGTTCTACAGCACTGGCTGAAATAGGTGCAGTAGATGCATCAGCTGTAGGTTTCTCATCAGCCGTAACTGGTTCAGTTGTACTCGTCTGCGAGGAATCTGGTGCCGACAGCTTCTTGGATGACCCTGGACTTTTGCTGGGAGTCCCGCCACCTTCTTTCCGTGGCGGTGCCATAAACTTGGGCTCGTACGTCGCCTCCACCGTCAACTCACCGCAATCCTACAACAAGAGTTACTCACCACACTATCATAGCATCAATAATACTCTCCGCTCACCTTGCCTCCTGCATCCAACAGCGTCAACTTGTGCGTCATCTATAGCCACACACAATTCAGTACATTTACTCCCCCTTCCGCCCGTCATCTACCTTTGTGTCCGGCGTAAGTGTCTCAATCTGCAGCGCCGTACTGCCCAGGAGCACGTCCCTCCCACGCTTGTTCAGTCCGAAGACCTTGAAGTTCACAGCGTCGCCCAGCGGCTTTTTGACGCCGAATGTGAAGTTCTGCGTCCACTCAGGCGTCGTCGTCTTGGCCTGAGCGGCCGTTCGCAGCACCACGTCGCCGCATTGCGCCTGGCAGTCTACACAGCAAGTTAGCGACCCAGCCACACACGCAGAGACAGAGCAGGTCACGCACAAGGGTCAAAGGCCGCGTCGCCACTTGCTTGAGCGTCACCGACGCCCGTGGCACCGACCACCACGAGCCGCACACGCGGAGTCTCCACCTCCATCTTCACTGCAGTTCACTATTGGAAACTTGTGCGCACTCTGCGGAAAGATCGCTTTGCTGATTTACTTCAAGCATATTTGACCAATGAAAACGCACAAGAGTGATGGTCAATTTGATGTGCTTGTGGTGTAGAGGCAGTGCGCAATTTGACCTCGACGATGCCGCGCTTGCTGTTGCTGCTGCTCATGCTGCTCGGCGCCGTCGTCTTCGCCTCGGACGCCTCGGACCTCAAGCTGCAGTTGAATGCAGACCAGCCAGTCACCGTGACGCTAGCGGACGGTACCACGCGCGAACTGACGGCCGCCGAGTTCGAGGAATTGGCAAAGGAGCGCGCCGAGGAGCAGGCCAAGATGCAGGGCGACGCTACAGACGCCGATACGACAAGTTGGCAGCAACAGGAGATGAAAGAGATAGAGGAGAAAGACCCACAGCTCGCAATGCACATTGATATGGCTCGACGTGCCTTCAAGGAGATCCAACGCCACGGATACGCACAAGGATACGCCCTCGCGGGATTTAGTGAACAGGAGACGGGCAAGCAACAGACGAACGACTACTACGTAGAGCTGGTGCTGCGTGCCAAGAAGGATCCGAACAGCGGCGTGCCGGCCAAGACGGGAACAGGCACCAGGAAGCTGGACAAGGAAGGAGAAGAGATCCCACTCAGTTACGAGGTGCAACTGCTGCTGGATGCTGAGAGTACGTGGTTACCTAGTGTTGGGGGAATAGGAGATTGATTGACTTACATGCTGTGGTATCGGATGACAGAGCGATTCTCGGTGGTTGCGGCGTGGGAGCTGAGTGAGCAGGAGCCGTCGCGAGGACAGAGAAGTAAGAGAGTGATGCGGCTGTCGATCCAACCGACCGCTGCCCTGCTGGAGCGACAAATTAAGCGCGAGCACAGCAAACCGGCGGTGGCAACGTGGTTGCTGGCCGGCGGAATGGCAATGGTCGCTGCCGGTGTGCTCGTCATGTACAACACACGCAACCCGATCCCGAAACCCAAGCCGCGACGTCGGTCCAGCGACGTGTGGGAACTCGTGGACGAGAACGACAAGCCGATCAAGACGGACAAGGCTGACAAAGGTGACAAGAAGAACGACTAGTGGGGTGCGTAACGCACCATGTGGGGTAGGCCAGATGGTCGATTGGCAAAGTTGAGATGAGAGTGAATGGAGTTGTCCCTGTGCTGTCTTGCAATGCCCTTTCAAGGATCTTGTGTAGCAGCTTGACGCTTGGCTAGTCGCTGGCTGCACTGCAACTTGCAATTGCACGACGCGATCCAACGAAGTTAGCCATTACTTGCAGTAGACACGAGCTACCAGTCCAAATCGCAGGAGCGAGTGTTCAAAAATGAAAGTGAAGAAGAATTTATCCTGGAGATGCAGTCTTCTCCAAGTCGCTCGAGTCGAGCGTGGGTCGTATGGTCAAGGATCCAGTCTTCTGTCTGGTTCGAGATCTCTTGAGTATGTCGGTCAGCAGCTCCATCCGATACGTCAGACGTACACTGTAGCTTCTGCCATGGTTGGTATATATCGGCAACTCAAGTGCGTGGCATTCGGTCAAACAGCTGCAGGGGCGTAATTGTCTGGCTCTGATTGGCTGACTCGATTTGCCTCTTTTCTGCCAATGGCAGTGAATTCTCCAGCCCATACTCAGAGCAAGTCTCGCGGCTCTGAATCAGACCGTGGGTCGGCAACCACTCAGTCTCCACTTTCACTATCACCGGACGATGGCGACGCTAAGCGTGCTGATCACGGGCTTTGGCGTCGTGCGCGACGGCGCTTCACCCGACTGCGCGGTAGGCGCGTGTGTGTTCTTTTGATTGCGACCTTGCGCGTCCCTCACCGCTCTCTGGTTCTGCAGGTTTTCCTCGGTACAGTGCAACAAGGCGGCGGTGCTGCCTGGACAATCTACCGGCCGTTCGAGGCGTTCCAGCGTCTGGGCCAGCAGCTTGCCATGATCTTCGGCCAAGCTGTGCCTGCCTGTCCGCCGCGTATGATGGACGTGCGATTCCCAGAGTCGCTCGAGAAGGCGCGTGTGGACTTGAGTATGTGGATGATGCAGCTGCTGCAGCACCCGCCCATCTACCAGTCGCACGTGTTCGTGGACTTTGTAAGCGCAGACGCCAATGTGGCGCCTCCAGGACTGCAGAACGCAGGCGCAGCTCCACGCAACATCGGAGACCTGGACATGGACGAGATGTTTGACTCGACCACAGACGATGACCCGCGCTCGCACGACGAGTTGCACGACGACGACGTGAGTTCTACAGCCATTTGCTACGAATTACAGAGATTTTAACCGTGCTTTTACTGTTCAGATGTTCCAGTTCGACTACAACACTGACATGTCGGGCGCGGGATTGGACCAGCAAACGCTGCTGGAAGAGACGCAAATGCAACACGACCAACAGGTGCAGGAGCAGAAGAAGCGTAGTGAGAAGGTCACGCTCGAGGACTTCGTGATGATCAAGGTTATTGGAAAGGGAAGTTTCGGCAAGGTGCTGCTGGTGCGCAAACGTGACACGGGACTCATTTACGCCATGAAGGTGCTGCGCAAGGAGAATATTATCAAGCGTAACCAGGTCGAGCACACTCGCACAGAACGACACGTGTTGGGCTACGTGCGTCATCCGTTCATTGTGGGATTGAACTACG
The DNA here is from genome assembly GCA_008079305.1 of Phytophthora palmivora. Lineage (NCBI taxonomy): Eukaryota > Oomycota > Peronosporomycetes > Peronosporales > Peronosporaceae > Phytophthora > Phytophthora palmivora. The sequence goes on from VOQZ01000532.1 coordinate 35,182, forward strand.
CCTTCCAGACGTCGGAGAAATTGTACTTTGTGCTCGACTACTGTGCAGGAGGTGAACTCTTCTTCCATCTAGGCAAGGTGCAGCGATTCCCAGAACACCGTGCACGCTTCTACGCTGCAGAGATAACGCTGGCGATTGAATATGTGCACAATTTGGATGTGATCTACCGCGATCTGAAGCCCGAGAACGTGCTGCTTGATGAAAACGGACACATCCGTTTGACGGACTTTGGACTCTCCAAGGAAGGCATTCAGGACGACTTTTCGGGTGCCAACTCGTTCTGCGGAACGCCCGAGTACTTAGCGCCAGAGATTTTGAATCGCTCTGGCCACGGTCGAGCAGTGGATTGGTGGTCGCTGGGTGCATTGCTGTATGAAATGCTAACTGGCCTTCCTCCGTTCTACTGCCGCGATCGCGACCGTCTATTCGAAAAGATCCGCAAGGGCGATCTCAGCTTCCCGAAGTATTTGTCACCGAACGCAAAGGACTTGCTGAAGAAGCTGCTGGAACGTGACCCGACGCGGCGTCTGGGAACGGGCCCCACTGATGCAGGCGAGATCAAGAACCATCCTTTCTTCGCAGAGATCAAGTGGGACGCGCTTGCAGGTGGTCAGTTACCGCCTCCATGGCGCCCTACTTTTTCAGGGGCACTTGACACGTCCCAGTTCGACCGTGAATTCACGGACATGCCGGTGGTGAGCCCAGATAACCACGTGCGTGGCATGGCCATGGCTATGGGGCGACGACCAGCGAATGGTAACGCCTACGGCAGCAGTCTCACAGGCAATGACCCGTTCAAGGGCTTCACGTACACTGAGGATTCATATCTACAGGACGGTCTTCCGGGTCGCAGCCCTGGCACACGAGGTAGTGGTCGTGTGCGGCACCACAACATGTAACAAGGTGGAGCCCACAGGGGCTCGGTATCGTACCAAAAAGATGAAGCGGGGGTCAATAGCTGGCGAGGCAGGAAAAGGTTTCGGGTATTCGAGTCGATTGGGTTTCGTGTTGTAACAAGCAATGTTTACGACTCATTATCAATCGAGGGACGACAAGTGCAGGAGTGAGACACCCTCAGACTGTAGGGACAGGAAAAGGCAAGGTGACAAAGGGTATGTACATATATTCGCTGAACTTCCGCTGCAGCTCGCTAACATCAATTAGAGAAAAGTTTTTGAGTTTAAGGCAAGCTTCGGCTTGACCACTTCGAGATGATGCGAAAGAGCCGTTGGAGCAGTTCCAGTGCGCTCTTCTTGAATACCAGATTTCGCGTCGCAGCTTGGAGAAGTTTGCAATTGTCTGATCCAGATTCTCCTGATTTCGGTTGATGCAGCCTCAGCAGCGATGTGCAAATCCAGAGAGAAGTGAGTTCAGCTGCTGTACAACAAGTGACGAAGATGTGGATGCAATCAACTTGGAGCGACTCAGTACTAAGTATTCTCAATCTCGGAGCGATGCTGTCTACGGCCAATAATTGGAATCTACCTAACGTCTTCTTGGCGCTCCATGTCCGAAATTTAGCACAACAAGAGGCCCTGGACACGACACGATACTTTTGACTCGCCATAACCACTTCCCCACTCCCAAGAAGGCAGTGCACAGCAACCGATACAGTTCCAAAGCTCCGAAGCTGTGACCCACAAATTAAAAGTACCGTTTCAACGCGACAAAGCGGGGCATCGCACGTGGCGCCATAACGTTCGTGTCCGGTTTGAAGACTATGCTGCTGGGTCAGGGTTAATTCGGCGGCCGCCGTAGAGTTGGTAAGATGTTTCGCAAACTCGGTCGTGGTTCGATAAACATGCAGTTTTCGTGAAGCTCATCCAGAACGAGTTCTGGAACTCTCTCGGGCCACTATGATAACCAACAATTCCACATCGAACGCATCTTGCCAGAACCAAAGAAACCGTGGATGGACACGGCATGTAACTTGAGGTCAAAGCGGAGGACTCAAATTGAGGTGAAGTGCATTTATGAAATGATAAGATTGGATCGCAGATTAATTCTCGGCCGAGAACTTCGGGTGACTACGAGCCACTTACATGTACATGATGCAGTATTGTATGCTTATGCTGCTAGAGTTCGATAGCTTGCGTCTCAGCTATACGATGGAGCGCGAATGCCACTACCGTGGCGGGTAATTTGATGATATCCGCCATTGATAGTCGATGAAGTTTTGTGGTCCTGCCGCTCGTATTCTTTGCTCATCAATGTGAACAAACTCTTGTACAGATCAGCAGCATTGCTATCCCAGTACGTCCCCGCGAGGTGGTTGCTGTCGACGCGGTAGACGTACCAGCGTCCTTTTTCAAAGCGTCTCGAGCTGTGAGTTTGTAGCTCGTCATCCGTGTCTCGGTTGAATCCATCAATGGAGATATGAGACTCACAGCGTGCCAATGCGCTGTCCTTGAGCGAAGAAGACGACGACGTCGCCAGTAGCGAAGGTGCAGGTGGAGTCGAATCGTTACTGCTAATCTCCTTCTCCATCTCTTGTGGAGAAGGGAACCACGGTCTCAGCATGGATCGAATATTTACCACTCCGTCATTGTGTTCCCAGCTATGAGGTTCAAAGCCGTCGAAAATCATAGGGAGGCTCCTTGCCCGACGGCGAATGAGCCATTTGAGGCCGTACATGGTCGGCATCTTGGACACGTCGAGCTTCTTCAACTTGTAGCACAAGTAGCATACGGCCAGTACGCTAGCTACAGCACGTACGCTGCGCTGTCTAGCGAACACAGGCCACCACCTCGGAAATCGACCCCAACGGAGAAATAGCAGTATTGCGGCCGAAATCCCTTCGCCGTACGGACGATGAACTGTCTTGGGTGACGTCGTGATACTCAACAAATGCAACTTATCCATGTGCTCTAGTTGAGCATTGCGAGAAATGCGGTGTTCTGGCAGCGTACCATGTACTACCAGGTCACGTGATGAGTTCACAGGGCCATTAGCCACTAATAGGTCCTTGAGCGAGTACTTGTTCCAGTGGTCCATGCGCAGATTTGCTGCGTTCTTGAGCATGGGGAACTTCCAGTACAGTTGAATCCACGACCC
>VOQZ01000533.1:0-68597 GCA_008079305.1 Phytophthora palmivora
AAAAACGGCGAGACCGGGGTCTTGGATTGGGGTTTGGGCAAAGAAACACATTCCCCCCGCAGTGGAAATGCTTCACCATCCACCCCTCGACCTTATTTAGTGCTGTCTGAGTGGTAGCACGTCGTCTAAGAAATCCAATCATTCTCCATTTTTATAATATAGTTACCCCAGTGCCGTAAAAGAAACGGTGGTATCCAGTCATCCGACCCACCTGATGAAATAGCTGCGAGCTGTTTGGTCTTACACTCGATGCAGAAACTAGGACCATCCTTTTCACTTTCCACGGCAAAATGCTTACCACATGACCGAAAAACACTTCGTCGGTGCGGCAAATGCTCGATTGTCGTATTCAATCGACGTGCCTCGGAAGCTGCATGCTCATCATAAGCACGCTCGGCTTCATCTTGTGAATTAAAGTAGCCTAGATAAACAATATGTTGCTCTCGTTTGCCGGTAATATCTTCACTCCGACGGAAGCGCTTTACTTTCGACACAAATGCCTTAGACCCCTTATAAAGTTGTTTTCCAGTATCCAAAGTTATTGACACGGACCATCCAAGCAATGAGCGACGGTTGCTATTGGGTTTGTTGGATCGCTCGGCGTACTCTCCTTTTCAATGCTGCTTTTCATCTGAGTAGTCGAATTGTCGTAACGAGTAAATCCAATTTTCTTTGCATGTTGTCGCCAACGATCGATGGATTCCAAAACTTTTACGGTCAAGAAGCGGACTCGATTTAATTCCGCTAACAACTTCCTTTTGGATTTCTCTGTTTCGTCACGCAAGTTCTGCTGAAAACTAATCATACATTACGACTGAGATGATGCACGCGCTCCATCTGCGCTTCTCGTTCGATGATCACAGACAACACATTTTTCTCAAGCCACGACTCCTTTGTCTGTACCCACACAGCCATTTGCTTTTTCTCTCCCCAAAGAAATGTAGTAATGGCGCTTCAAACAGCCGAGCCCAATACCCTTCATTGGTGGCTCATTAGCTCCCCCCGTTTGTTGCTCCACTCGTCGTCGAGAACAGCGCCCAAACAGCACCCATTCTCGACATAAAGATCTACTCACTTCATGGCGAGACACAGCTACGTCACCTGCATCCGAAGTTTCTCGAGACTCTTGATTCATCACGCTATTCCCGTCAATCATCGCATACCCCGATGTATCGGGAACTCGTGTAGATTCATCACTAGCACTTCGACTTGCAAGCATCGACGGTTCCTTCTTTTGATTCATTCATAGTCAACCACGACCCAACACGCTGCATTGACCGAAAGTCAAGTTCATCCTTTTCAATGGCAGCAAGACCAGTTGGTAAGACAGCATTTGGCTTGTTCTTCTTCTCTCTGTTGTCCTTCCCACCTAGTTCATCATCCGTCCTGCTCGAATTTGATTCAGGTCGTGTTGCATCTCTACCATGTAAAACCTGGGAAAGCGACGAAGCTACTGGTACACTCTTTCGGAAGAGCTCCACTCCTCCAGATGACTTAAATCTTCGGACACCATCATGAACTCCGCATGCTACGTACTTGCCATTCAATGCCCAGTTCCAGCACCTGCAACCGTCCAAGTTTGAATTCCTGATTTGATTGACGTCAATTCTGGGGCTGGAGGTACACCATGTCCCGAGCAACACATCCACCCATTTGTTGGAGGACAATCCGAATTTAACGCGTCAAGCCACTGCTCTTTTATTTGCACATCCTTGCTGTTTACTTCAGACGCAGCAATGTAATACACGATGTACATCGAAAGTTCCTTCTCGTTGTCAAGCACCATATCACTTGTTTCATCTCGAGGTGTAAATGTTAATTTAGTCGACAAAGAAGCTAAGATCCAGATCCATTCGTGCTCTTTCTTCAGTAAAATTGATGTCGTAGGTGATGAAGCTATCGGTGTCAGCATATTTCGTGGTACAGGAGGTGTTCGAAGTTCCTCATATGGATCCCGTAGCAATGCCTTCATCTGTCGAGCCGTTTCTCGTTGTCGATCTGCTTCTTGTTGTGCTTTCTCTGCTTCTTGTTTGACCTCCATCACTTGTTGATATCTTGACGTTCGTTCGTCAAACCGCCACCCGCTTTCATTTTGCGTATATGCCACCATACGCTTCCGAGCTTCTTCTCCTAATTGCTGTGCGTCTTTAGTTACAGATGCAGCTGCTACTTCCTTTGTCGTCACAATTTCTGCATCTCGAACATAAATGTCACGGGTGATAGTGCGATGAAGGACATTTTCCACCTCTAAGAACGGATCTTTTGGTGCTGCATTGGCCACTTTCGTATGCTCAATTCGTCGCAATAGTGGAAACTTGAGACGCTCTACAGATGTCTCGGTATGGACTGAAGTACTTTGGGGACTGGAATTTACGATTGGAAGATGAGAATTTCGGTCGGATGATTCGAATTCACGTCTCGCTTCAAGTCGCGCACGGATTGAGGCCATTTGAGTCTCGAACGCCTCCATTTTACGCTTCAGAGCGACAATTGTCTGCTTCTTGGAGCTTTTAAAGACGTCATCTGGTACTTCGCATCGCTCTTCGGTCAAGCGATCCGATTGTTGGGACTCGTTCATGTATTATTTAAATATTAAGTATTTTTTTAACCGTCACTTTGGCAACTTTTTATGATCGAATTCATGTTACTTACACGTTACTTTCGTCTTCTGACGTCCAAAAGAGTACGTCAGAACTAGCGTTTTTTACCTGTATGCAAGAAAAAAACGCTAGTTCGTCCAAAAGAGTACGTCAGAACTAGAGTTTTTTACCTGTATGCAAGAAAATCCGACCTACCTAACCCTAAGCGTAGCCAGGACAAATGAGGGGGTGTCACCTTTAACTGTCGTCCTGCCTCACCCCAAATACCCTTCAGATAGCAGGTGACAGAACCCTAAGCCCGCTACGGCTCGCAAGTCGAGCCCTCGCTTGCCGGAAGGGCAACGCTAGGTCCTGGGTTTGCATCCGTGTGCTTCGCACACGGGCTCTAAACCGCAGGCACTGAAAATAACATCCGCCCCCAGGTTCCGACCAATCAGAGAGCCTGCATATCGCATTATGTTAAGCGGAGTATACTTGATATGTGGTCGGATGATTTGCACAATTTTATTAGAGTTTTGTAATGGTCGCACTTAAGTACGGTCGGATAAGTGATGATATTCTACCATATCTCAGCCTAAAGCACTGAGATTTGTGAAAATAGTAATCAAGCTAGAAACACTGAGATCAGTGTTAGTACTTCTATGTAGCAGTACGCAGTGTTACTGCGCGTCGACAATCGTGGTAACGATTGTCAAAGTGATGGGAAAATTAGTGGACATCACTTACGTGTAGCAGCCTGTCTAATCTTTAATATACTTTCCTGCTGCTCTACATTTGTGATGGCATCTGAACTTCGCCAACCTAAGAAGCGAAAGCCTGGGAGGCCTAAAGGCCGAAAGACAAGGACATCCTGGCGGTGTTATGCGACACTTAGCTCTTGCACTAAGTTGAAGCTGCACCTCCAGCGCAATAGCAGTTGTGGGCCGGAGGCTGTAGCCCGTCAAGCTGCCAAAAAAGAGGCCAGCCGACTGTCGAGCAAGATGCAATATCACAAGAAGCAGCTCGACAAAGTCGGCTGGTGGGACGTAGAAGAAGAAAAGAACGATGGAGACGGTACCATTCCGGTTAGTATAGCTCATAATGTCGTTTGGGTCACAGGATCAGACAACTTAAAACGCGCTAAGGAACTAGCTACAGTCGATTGTACTTCTATTATCGATCTTCGTTAATAGTACAAATTAGTATTACTATTGCTTTTGATTTAGTAGTACAAACGTAGTACTTTATTATAATACAGAACTCAGTAATACTCGTTATTATCTTGCTCAATTTCGGCCAGACTAACTTAAACTTTATATGCTCGCTACGCCTAAACAGAAACAAGAATTAACTGCACACGCAAGATAATTGGCTGAAACGTAAGCTTTTCAGCCAAAATTTTACGTTCAACTTCGAAAAAGGCAGAGGTTTCAAAACTAATAGGGAGTCCGCGTAACTAAATCCATAATATGTGTGTTATATTCCAAAAATGCACATACACATAATTTATCCAATGGGTTTAATGAACTTTGAAATAATTGACAAATAACAATGTTTAGAAAAATCAAATTTAATTATGCATGTTAGCGAAATGGAACCAAGCAGCGTCTTAACCAATTCAATCGCCACCTTTTGTTTTTCGCGCTTGTGCTTGGGCATTGGTCCAGATTTGAGACCGCGCTTACCTAATTCAGGTGGGTCTGACTGAATCGGGGGTACCCGAACGGTTGGGTCCGTTGTGAGAGGGACATCGGTGGGCCATGGACGAAACGCAGTTCTGTACATCTCGTTGAAATAGTCAATAGACATTCTCTTAGCATCGTAAAGAGTGTCGAGTGGTTGGCCTTCACCGACCGCAGCAGATATAGCATGCACACACGGGAAACACGTGTCTTGCCAGTTACCGCAAGTACATTCTTTGGCGGGCAGGTCCACTAAACGCCACGGGTGAACGAATCCAGGTTGCTGTGTCTTGCCAAAAAATCTCACGATGTATGCCCCCTCCATACATGGTGTTACATTGCATCGGACATCCGCAATGATCAACCGTTTGCGCTCGCAAGACAGCAACGGGACGAGGTCAGTTCCAGGAAATTGGGTTAATCAATTTGATGCCATTTGCCTCCTATGTGACGCGAGCTCACTTAATTTTCTGAAATACATAGCGAAAGTGTCCATCGGCTTGGCACTACGACAGTCGCTTCCAATCCAGCGTTTTTCTTGTTCCGCAAGATTGGATGTAATTTCGTCGTAAGTCGGGAGTTTGAATTGTTCCTGAAATTTGTATTTCACCCAGTGTTTTTTGTCAATGCCATTGAGATAATCGACTGTGGCTGGTTTTGTTTTTGAAAGTTCCTTAGCAAATAATTTGTAGTCACTTTCGCAGTCAGCCCGGGCCATGTCATTAATAAGCCCTCGTTCTTTACCCGTCAGTGATATTCCATGGCTATTGATGTTGCCCTTGATGTGTCGGAGGCAAAATCTGTGTCCCTCCTTTGGATACACGTCGTGGACAGCGGACAAGAGACCTTTCATACGATCAGAAACCACAGTAAATCGTTCGATAGAACCCAAGGCTTCCTTCACGATGTTCAAAAACCACATCCAATGATCGTAGTTTCGACAGTTACAAGAGAAAAAGCGAATGGCAAGATATGGTCGTTGTAGTCCTTTGCCGTGGTAACCAAGAATACGCCGTAGTTATTCATTTCGCCTTTCAAATGAGCTCCATCCAGACCGTAGAGGAGTCGCGCCTTAAGGGCTACCCGAATTCCGATAGAGGGAAGAAAACACGCTCTTTTAAAAGTCCCATGAACCTCCTTTTCAAACCGCCAAATTGAACCTGGTGTTTTTTCGCCACTAACTTCAAGTAGCTTTCAAGCTTTTGGTAGCTCTCGAGGCGGTCAACAGCATTACCATCATCGATACCTCTTTTAATTCGTGAAGTTGTTGATGTGGATACTTCAATTCCCTCACCCATAAGGAATTCGGATATCGCCGCTCCTACCATTTTATCGGTTTTACCTTGGTATAGTGGAAGCATCTTCGTTTCAACTAAATCAATCACATTCTTGAGAATTTGTGTGGTGTTTCTCTTGTCTTTTATAGGACGAGGGACAATGCCTTCTGCAACCGGTCGACTTGAAAACCCACGTGTTTGATGTGATTGTGGCAGAATTTGACCCGAGAAATCTTCCAGAATCCGTCACATCCACTAACATTGATTAAAATAGGACAACTCATGTCCTCATTTGCCACGGTCTTGTCGAAAAATTGTTGTCCATTGAGTTTCTTGCATACATACTTGGCGTTCCCACCACCTTGACCTTTACTACTGAAATGTTGCACAAGTAACTGGAAGACACATGCTTTCGCGTACTCTTTGCAGCGTAGTTGAATCACCTTTTGAGATCCATGGTACTCAGCCCCGACATTATCTCGGCGAGCGTAAGCGGTACCAAAGTCTTCATGTGTAGAATCCGCTTGCTGGACGGGCACATTTACCGGAGAAGACCTAATTCACAAGCCTTAGCAATATCTGCTGCATCCAATGCAAACGGTACAACACCGTAGCATGGTATCTTCTTGGAAGACGACGAGGCCATAGTGATTGATAAGAAGTAGGCGGATGAGAGGGAATTGAAGACTGGAGAGGCCAAGTCGCTGTAATGAAGTGACGTGTTTTATAAGAACTGAAATTGCCTAGAATTTTGTGGATTTCTTGCGACAGTAACCTTTTGCAAGTTTCTCACATCTTAACTGGAAGGATGAGATTGCGTTCAAACAAACGGAAATGCGATTGTTCAAACGACCAAAACTGAGATATGGTTGAAACGAACATAAATTCCCACTTTCCGAATATTACGCAATGCACTACAACAGCTAGGGTAGTTTTCACGTATCATAGAAATCAGTGAAGTACTACATGGATATATTAGTATTGTGACGGGGTCACACGAGCACCTTGCGTGAGGAAGCGTGCTATTAAGAGTATACAAACTCTAAGTGAACGGCGGTTCATTAGTCCCTGGTCTGAGGGAACTTATTAGTAGACTGATTTATTTATAGCTAATTAGGTCATTTGGCCTGTAATACAAATTACTAATTAACTATACTTTATCCTTAATATGCATATAAAAGTTAGGTCAAATACTATTGGTTGGTGGCACCTGACCTTCGTGGCAGTGGTGTGGTCCACACCACCCACGACTGAGTATTCACAAAACGAATACTCCCAGAAGTATATCTACTTCTAGAGGCAGTACCCTATCTGGGGTACCCCTCATGTAACCCCGTTACAATTCCCGTTTCTGACGTCAAAGCTGAACATCTCAGTACCACCAAGTTACCACCATTATATAGTACAGCGTGAATTCCATCGTGTTGGACATGTGAGTTACAAGTTCATGTCTTGTCTGTATGTATGCATCATGGACGGAGGAGAGCCCTTCAACTCTCGACCTCAGCCAATTTAGGCTGTTTCGACACCTCGTGCTTGAGGCCTCGTTGTGTCCACGTAGCGCCCGTCCTACATCAATTCTGTCGTTCTTCCGAGTCTGTAGCGCTACAGCCCCGCGTTGCGGATGTATGAGAACTGAACATTGCCGCCGAAAGGCGCAACCACGTATTGCTCCATGCTGACGGTCCCATTTCCATCGCTCATCATCCATTTCATGTCAGACTTTTCTGTTCTCTCCCATACAAACTCAATAGCAAAAATCACTTGGTTTCACTATTGACCATCCATACCGGGCAACATAGCGCCGACTCTTAGTCGCCACTTCTCTAATCGCCTCGACCTCCGCACTCTATCTCTATTTGGCTCCGAAGTCCGCACTCTATTCTGTCATGCCTTCGAGTGTGCGTCCCCCGCGCCGTCCGAGCGAAGATGTGTCCAACCAGGCCAACACACCGCCTCTAGATGTCAAGAAGCTCTCACCTAGCGAGCCGGAACAGGAGCAGGAATTCGAGATGCCAGGGACGCCGCCTGTGGACGAGCAGAGTCGTCGCGCGTGGGGTCAAGAGGCGCTTCCAGCCAATCCCAGACTCACAGAGGCGCGAAGACTCGAGGAACAGGAGAAGCTGCAGTCCCAGGAGCGACGCGCGGCACGTGACGCCGCTGCGATCGTCACACAGCGCCTTGTACGCTGCTTTCTGGCTCGACGCAGCTTGTCCAAGCGTCTTAGTGCTGTAGGGCGGCCTGTAGAGCTGCAGATCACACAGGTGCATGGGCTAGAGATGCTCTGTGACTTCCGCAATATCGTCTCGATGTTCTGCAATGTGCGCGTGCTCAAGAAACCCTTTGGCCCCTTCATGTTCCACTTCTCCACGGACAAGAGCACGAACGTGAATCTACCGACGTGGAAGGACAAGTTCTTTGTGCCATTGCTGTCCAGTAAGTGCGATATTGTGACTACGTTGATTGGTGTCACGAACACGGGGAGGTTGCGCTTCTTAGGACAAGCTATTGCAGCTATGGAACCGGGGTGGGAACACAAGAGGATATTCACGGCACCACTGGCGAAGTGGAAGTTCCCAGTGGAAGAGTCCATTGTAGGACTGCATCGCTTCGTACAAGGCACGGTGGAGCTCGAGATTACGCCCATTTCGTCCAGGATGCCGTGTAAATCGGGTCAGTTCCTCCTGGCGCCGCCTATTACCACGCGTTCAAGACGGTCGTTCTCGTTCTGGTCCAGACAAGTGTCAAGTAACGGGTTGATAGCGTCTCCAGCAGCGCATACCCCGAAGACACCAGCGAGTGCGTCACCGTCAAGGAAAACGGTAATGACACGCTGGGGTGTGCTGACGGACACGACATTCCACCTCTTTGACAACACGACAGCCAAGCTGCTAATTAGTTTGGATTTGGCGAAACTGCAGATTATCAAGTCAAACGCGCAGCCCAAGAGCGATCCGAGCCGACTATTTCCACTGAAGCTTTACGCAAAGGGAACGATGTATGTTCTGTATGTATCGAGCTATGCACAGCAACAGTCGTGGGAATACAAGATCAACTTGCACCGACGTGAACTGCTGATTCCGTAGGTGCGGACATGTTGCGAGTGGATCAATGGTTTGTGTATTTAAACGTGAAGAAATGCAGTTAAAGCAAATGTGAGCTGTTGATTAGTAGCGTAATATCTGGGACTGACAATCGCTCGGAAAAGTGTTAACTACATCACTCCTCTTCATTCCTACCACGGCAGCTCCGAACCGGGCATCGTAGGGTCCGCGTTCAAAAATCTGCCCGTGTCCTTGATCGACAATTTGTTAGCAACCTCAGCAATGGCCGACGCAACGTCTACGGGTTGGAGAGTACCCAAATTGCCTGTGAGCTCAGTGTTCACGTATCCAGGGTGCACCGCCACAACAGCTACGTTGCTGTCACGCAAATCCATGGCCAGCGAACGTGTCATCATGTTAAGTGCGGCCTTGGACGTGCTGTAGCTGTACTGGCCGTTGAAGGTGTTGGAGTGTTCATCACTGTTGCTAGTGATACTGCCCAAAAGCGACGAGATTTGCATGACAGAAGCGAAGCCGTGATGCTTGGCCGCAAGTTGCAGATTCGGCTGAAGAGCACGTGTGACCAGGAACGGACCCACAGCGTTCACCTCGAACACCTTCATGAACATGTCTTTGGTAGGCTCAACAATCTCGGTGAGCCAACCCGTACCTGCGTTGTTAATGAGCAAGTCAATGGCGACACCTTCGAGCTGGTGAGCTGCCTCGGATATCGAGGCTTCGTCGGTTGCATCAAGCGTGATGATCTTGAAGGGTAGGAGTGCAGCAAGCTATTGATGAATGCACAAAGGATCAATAAACGAACAAGACATGGTGATTCAACATGCACTTACCTTCTCGGTGTTGCTATTATCGCGAGCCGTGCCAATGACGTTCCAGCCAGCCTTGGTGTAGTGGGTAGCTAGTGCAAGACCGATGCCTCGCGTGCTTCCGGTGATGAAGACAGTCTTCTTGATGGTTGTCATGGTCGAAGTAGGTCAAGACGAGCAAATTCAAAAGTGAGGATGCTGGTGAGCGTACCCCGCGACTAGCACTGAGGAGAAGGTTTGATTGCGTTTACTTGCCTGGTAAGATAATACAAGTATTAAGGGAAAACACCACCGATTTATGGAAGTTTGTATGCAAGAGCAAACACGACGATGATGAAAATGGGAAACTATCTGTCTCAGTTGGAATGGAATCTCTTTTTTTCAAGTCGGAACTTTTGAATTGGCAAGTATGCAAACGAAAGCGAAAGTATCGCAAATATACACGTGGTATCGTCAAGGTAAAGAGCCTTCTACGTTAGTTTTTATCGGGCCTAATGTAGATATTGCATTTTGCGTCAGGAGGAGAAAGGAGCATTGACAATCGAAGTCGAAAAGTTGACTGCTCGCCTTAATGAGCTGATAACGAGGACGTTCGGAGGCCAGGAGGGAAGGACATGATGTGTGCAATAACAAACTGGTGAAGAACGGCGAGCAGTGTTTAAACATCCATACATTAGTTAATGAGTATTTCTTCACTGTATGTTGATGGACAGTAGCTTGCTACAATACTTACTAACTTCCACTACGTTTTGTAGGATATCGAGGTGGGGAGTGTGCTCCACCAACTTATTCACCTGGAACTCGAGTTCACGACAGAGCAAGCTGTTGGGTTTGCACCATGATAGCATTATTCGTGGACGTCATCTGCTACAGAGGTGAAAGCCTCAAATGCATCAACCTTGGCGGTCGATGCACAATGACCATTGTTTCGAATCGTTGGGCGGTGGCTATTACGTTCATTACGGTACAACAAGCATTTGAGACGCTCATGGTGAACCTCGAAATCAGCACTTCAAAAAAGCTTGGAAGCGAGTCCTCAAAGACATTGATATACTTTCCAATCTAAGGTTGCGCAGAATCGGCTCGTGAGCAACTAATGGAGGCTAACAATTTTTTCCGACCTTGTGGAGAACGGTGATGGTCCTGATCACCTGTGCAGCAATGGAATCGTTGTGTGCGATTTTATGGATAAGAAAAAAAATACCTAGATGATGATCACTGACTTTTCCATCCAGACGTAAGAGTTCGATAAGAGCACAGTGTTCATCTAAAGTGGCTAAATGCCGATGCGGCAGATGTGTTAACTGCCACCAGAGCCCGATGTACATGTATGAGCCTTCTTCTGTGGGTAGATGAACCGCAACACCACTTGTATAAAGGATAAAATGGTCCCCACAGCATTCGGAATCATCACAAATTTATCCAATGTACTCAGACCCAGAGATGGCAGTGGCGAGGCACAAGTGAACGGGTAGATTTGGTTGTACTACCTTCTTGATAGTGGCAAGAAGTGACCCCAACATCCCGATGCAAGTGACAATGGATGGATATATTGACTCCGTGGTTCGGTGGATCACACAATGACATAGATTGACTGCGCACACGGCCGGCAGCTTGCGGCAAACAATCACGGCTTGGCTTCTGTCGTGCAGATCTCGTCGCTTTTGGGCAGTATCACTAGCAACAATGATGAACACGCCAACACCTTCAACGGCCAGTACAGCTACAGCACGTCCAAGGCCGCACTTAACATGATGACACGTTCGCTGGCCATGGATTTGCGTGACAGCAACGTAGCTGTTGTGGCGGTGCACCCTGGATACGTGAACACTGAGCTCACAGGCAATTTGGGTACTCTCCAACCCGTAGACGTTGCGTCGGCCATTGCTGAGGTTGCTAACAAATTGTCGATCAAGGACACGGGCAGATTTTTGAACGCGGACCCTACGATGCCCGGTTCGGAGCTGCCGTGGTAGATAGTAAACGACAATTCGACGTTGTAGGAACTTTACATACAACACGAAGCCATTTCTCCGAGAGTTTTTCCCTCATGTTCATGTACAACAATGCATCGTGTCGTCGATATGCCAAGACTCGTGCATGAACACGTTGAGACATCTTCGTCGCGACAGTCTCCATGTTGGAGTCATTGAACTCATTCCATCATAATGAAGCATCGTTGCCTTCAGAAAATGCATGTTCAGTTGCCACGTATGGCGTGATTCACAGGGATGCTTCACCGTACGATCATGAGCAGGCGCCACGTCCTCCCTCGTCATCATCGGGGCATGTGTTGAACTTGCTCAGGCAACAGCAAATTCGCGTCATTTAACTTTCCTCCTATGCATCGATTTAGCTCCATCCCATGCATTTGCCCCAAAACCTGACCAAATTCGGCCTCAATCGGAACAATCTCACCTTTTCCCTCGATGCATGCAGCAAATGCAAGCTTCATCACCAGCCAAAATGCAAAAACCGACTAGAATCTTCAACAAGAGACACCATCATACAAGCAGAAAAAATCCATGTGGCAGACGCCAAACTCGAAAACTCAGTCAGTTCGCAATTCGCCAAGAGAGTCACAAGTGGAACATCTGGTGTCTCCTCTTCCCCTGCCGCTTGAGTTCTTCCGTCTCCTTTCGCTCGTTCCAGCTCAAGAGACGACCGTCGCCTTCGTCTGTCCCTTCAGCTCAAGGAATGCTGAAGGACTGCCCGCAGCACCAGTGGATCAACCAGCGCTCGCACGAAACCCGCACGGCCTTTTGGCAGTCTGAATAAACGTCTACCCTCCATTTTATTGAATAAACGTACCATAAACTCCGTCTTTCAGACGGCAGTGTCCGTCATGGCGGTCCACGGCTTTGAGGGTCTCCCGAGTGAGAATCTCCGTCAAGTGCTCGACTTTGTAGGTATCAGAGAGCAGTTCGCACTGCTGAGCAGCAGTAAAGAGCTACTGACTCGAGAACCTTTGGCACCTGTTGTCGTGTCCTATTGCGGACGATGTGAGGCGTGTCACGACAAGACGGAGCATCTCTGCTCACACAAGTTCAAGCACGAGTCCAAGGACTTTTGGATGGCGGTGCTCCGGCACTCGACGCCCACAGGGCTCACGGAGCTTCGTCTGGCTAGTTGCGACGGATTTGATGCTGCCGTACTGAAGAGTGCAGGTGCTCAGGCGTCGTTACAGTCGTTGAAGGTGCTGGAGCTGAATCGATGCACGTCGATGGATGCTGAAGCACTGGGACTACTTGCAGATATGTGCGGGAATTTGAGAGAATTGAGATTCAGGGACATGGCTGTGGATCGTGCGGCGCTGAAGAAATTGCTGAGCAGAAATGCGGCAACTCTGCGGGTCGTGGACTTGCTCGGTTGCCATACTGTCAAGGGGAAGACGTTCGTGGCATTGTGCAGTGCACGCAACTCCGAGACTTGAGTCTGTGGGGATGCCACAATGTGGACAATGCTGCTATTGTTCATGTCGTACAACACTGCTCATTGTTGGAGAGACTGAACCTGCGTTATGCGCACAAGGTGGACGACAAAGTCGTGGCAGCCATTGCTGCGCACTTGCCACAACTAAAGGACCTGAATCTGCGCTATTGCTACAAGGTGTCGGACAAGGGAGTCAAGTCACTGTGTGAGTCGCTGCCGGGTCTTCGATCGCTCAACCTGTCACAATGCTCTCGTCTCACTGATGCCGCCATCATGCAGGTGGCAGCCTCGATGCCCCGTTTAAAGGAGTTGCGTCTCTGGGGCTGCACGAAACTTACGTCGGACTCGGTGTTTTTCATCTCGGAGGGGCTACCTGAGCTCTCGCTTCTGGATTTGCGTAGCCGCGACAAGCTTGAGGCTGTCATTGGTGGTCCTACAGCTCTCAAGTTCCTCATCCAGACCTACCGCAGCAAGCTAGCGAGGTGGGAACAAGCGCAAGACGAACAGGCTGGTGTGTTCAAGCGCCACACCATGGTGGCTGCAGCCGCATGAAATGCCTGATCGCCGTTGTCGTTCTACTAGGACAGTGTCCTGCGGCCCTCTCTGCTTTCCACTTGCGTGCTTATCTTTACTAGCTTGGATGTTACGACTTCGGATCTGGTTGCAGAATCCGCAGTTCTCTTTGATCTTTTTGGTATTGCCGCGCCATTCATATTCATGACACTCGAGGAGAGCAATAACGATAGCTAATACCTCTTTCTAAACTTCGCTTTGATTTATTAACAAAGCTCGTCTAACAGCGTGCTCAGATGCAACGGTAATGAGTGACGCAGCACTAATAGTGTGTGTAAATTGTCGGCATGCAGCGTGCTGGAAGTCGCTGCTACCGAATCTCGAAGGAACGTCGCATTCTCTTGCTCCACCTACAAGAGAACAAAAATTAGTGACGCTATCGAAGGTGAACATGAAGAGTGTTCAAGCCTACCTTTCTGAGAAGTGTTTTGGTCATCACGCTGGTTGATAGCATCGATAAGTCGTCATTCTCAGGAGCATCGGAAGCATCACCATCTCCCTTGGTTTCTTCTTCCTCATTCTGTCGATTTTGGCTGTGTTTCGCTGCCGACATTGACAGCGCCATAGCCTTGGCAAGCAGCATGGCCTCTTCGTCATCAGAGTTTACTCCTTCCGTAACGTCTGCATCTTCGCCTCCATCATTGCTGGAAGACATTGGCTCGTACGAGAGTTTCTTGTAGAGTAACAAATAAACTGTGTCTGACACGGTGCTAGACACTAGTCTGTTAATTTCCTTCCAGTCAGAGCGTTCAACCTTTGTGTCGTTGAATTTGATCCAAGGAGACAGCGTCGAGTCTTCAAGATGCAGTTGTCGTGTACTCTCATCACTCTCCCGACAGAAGCTGTAGTAATGACCTGAATTGGCAGTGAGGCCAGAGTGCACAAGTACACCGTACAATCCGTAGTGGCGCGACTGATGCTGATGCTTTGAGCGTACTGACTCGCCATTCTCGGAGTCGTATACTGCGAGCTCTTCCTCCTCCGTCAATGATGGTAAGGTCAATAGTGCCGGGAAGCGGACGTCATGCAAGCACTTACACGCCTTTTGTTGTGTCCAGTCGTAGTACATGCGCTTCAACGTAATAATCAGGTGCTCTGGTGGCTCAAAAATCACTGTGTGTGTCCGCGATTCTGTTTTCTTCTGGCACACACTACAAGACAGTGTATTATCACCACCCAACGTGCGCGTTGCAACGAAGCGCGACAACATGGACTCAATATCGTGCCGCCACACACGCTCTGAGAATACAAGCTGACCGTCTTGCCACTCCGTACTGTAGTCTTTCTTGAACGCCACATGCACATACGAATCCTTAATAAGTTTCCACTTGCCGCCGATAACAGGAGACGAACCAGATGCAGCTGCACTAGTTGACGCCCCACCGCTGGATGGTGTAACGACAGAGACTGTGGGCTTCGAAACACTGTCAGATGCACCCTCTGCACCACTCCACCATCCATCCATTTCTGTGCCTGTCTCGTTGAGATTCAACTCGAACGGATAACTCGATGGTAAGAAATCGCTCATAGTGGCGCCCACACCACCTGCCATAGGGTTATCAATCCTCCACGCACCAACCAAGGTGCGGTTTTTATTGTTTCCCGCTTGCTGATGTTTCGGTGTATACAGAATACCACTCATCAATCCAATTAGCTGAGCATGCAATACAATACCAAAATTGCCTTCCACCATCCGAGCTTCTTCAAGTTCCTCAACGACCGAAATGCTGAGGAAACGTCCGAATGCTGGCAAAGGAGAACTCGTGATTTCATATTCACCATTGAGTGCATTTTCAAGCGGCTTGACAATATCTTTTGCCTCACATTTTGAGTAGCAAAGGTGGATAGCCACACCACTCGTTCCCTGGTTCAAATTCGCTTCCATACCCAGAGGCGTATGCTGAATTTTCGTGAAGCCGTTAGGAAGAGTATCTGGTTGTGTCCCCGACGTCCACATCAAAGTGAGATCCATCAAACTTTTGGAGCCAGCAGTAGGAGCACCATCATTGTTCTCTGCTGTCCCGGTGCCACTCCGCCGGTAGCATACGAAAATGGGAACACCCGGTGTGCCATCGTTCAAGTTGGCAGAATGGCCCGCAGGTGTTGATTGAATACACGTGTAGTGTTCCGGGACAGCATCAATCTCACCGTAGATCACGCAAACGTCAGAAATGTAGCCGTGGCTGGGAGCTTCCTCCCGCTTCACTGCAAGGTACAGCGTGTGAGGTGACCCCGTCTGAGCCAATACATTGCCTGATCGACCAGAACACGTCTCTCGAATGACCTGCAAGCCTTCCGGTACACGCTCGTCACCACGTAACACTACAATATTGGAGATCGGCCATTTGACCTTCACCTTCATTGAAGTCTGAATACCCTGGATAGCAATTGGTTTCCCTCTACCATCCCCAATTGTGCCGTTGATTGTGTACAATAGCGCTGGTGCACCTTGTGCCGACATTTCTGTACCACTAATACTATTGGATGTCGGTCGCAGTTCCACATCGAAAAGTTGTGCGGTTGGCACTTTTGCATTTTTCCAATAGCCTGACACCCGGTAAACCTTTGGAGAAGCGTTGTGACTTGCATGCACAACAGAAGAGGGGTCTGCAGCGACAACGGAGTCAACAGTTGGCACAGCTCCTGCGGTAATGGAATCCGACCATGTCGACACACGTGTTGCAACGCATGACAGTTCCCCTTTATCATCTAGCGAGCCCTTAACTAGCAGTGCATCCGAAATAGCTTCGGATACCGAGCGGATGCGTACCGCTTTCCGCCCGCGATCTGTTTCTTCACTTCCCATCCAGCCGCCCTTTAACTTGGAGATAATATCCGTAGAAGAACATTCAGCTGGAAAGAGTTCGATTACCTCGTAGTCGTTGTATTTTGGTACTTGGCGGGGTGCACGGAACACATCAATAGCAAAAATGGGGTTGCCGTGGCCACGACGGACCATTAGTTGTGCTGGAACGAACGGCTCAGCATCAGGAGTAGGATCAGCGAGAGGTGCTAAAGACAAAGGACTTCCAATTGACTGCCATCCTTGCTCCTCATAAGTTGACACAGCATTGCTTTCAACCAGTTTCAAATCAGTCAGGCAGGGTTCATTGCCCCCAACCTTGAGTGCAAGGTATTGCTTTACGGCATCTTCGTGGTTGAAATTAAGTAGGTGATCCACCATCCGATATCCCGGGATTCCGCCGTTGACGATTTTCAGGTCTGTGATTGGCATATCGCAGCGATAACACAAATACACTTTAGAACCATCGCCTTGGTTCAGGTCCACTTGAATTTGCTTGAAGCCATCGGGGATAGACTCGCTATTATAGATCACTTGCAGATCAGTGATAGGTGATCCATTTGGCTCGCGACGGAAGAACAAATATACTTGCTTTTTTCCACTGGCAGTAGAGCTACCACCGACGTTGAGATCGAGCTCCACGCGTTCAAAGCCCGGAATGGATGGTTTAGGGTCGGTAGTCAAAGCTACCTTTACTACCAATTCCGTGATTGGCATTATCCGTTCATTATCATCTTCCATTGAAGCATCGGTAGTTCCTCGTTCTGGACACCTCTTTACACACAAGTACACATACGGTGCTCCCGTGCGGTCCTTGTTCAGATCAGTATTGAGGCGCTCGTAGCCCTCAGGAGTATGAATGTCCATCGAAGACCCACTCACTGCAGCAATGCTAGTAATCGGCGTATAGCGAAGATCAATCATGTTCAGCAATAGCTCCCAGAAGTACTCGCGGTTTACTGATTTCTTGCCACATGTCTTGCAGGCTAAAATCGTCGCTTGATGTCCACCGAAAATTGATGGAATGTCGTCGGTAGTGTCTTCGTGCTGGCTTAATTGCTGGCTAAGAGAATCAATGAGGAAGTGGGCGAAGTCCGATGTGTCCTGCTGCCGTCCATTCTTGAACTCAGTAGGTAGGCATCGTTGTAGGGCATGGGTAGCTAGGTAAGGTCGTTGAGAAGCAGTCATCTGGGCAAATAGATCTTGAATGGTTGCCACAACGTTACCACCACTCGTAGTTCCGTTATCAGCATACGGTGCGAAGTAGTTGTGTGCATCGCACGACAAAATCAAGCGACGGAAGTCTTGTGTCATGTACAGAGTTTGAAGAAAGCTGTTCTGGTAGCACACATTCGTCAAATTCTGCTTCATATTCACCATACCAGAATAGTATGGTTGTTGTTGATTCGGTTTCTTTGCTGGATCCGTAGGCGCGAGTCCACAAAAGTCAGACGCATAAGGCGACGCAAGACATTTCCAATCACCAGAACCGTCTCCGCGATACCATTTCCCGTCAAAGCGAGAGGCTGCTTTGTCCCAGTAAAGCGTACAAGCATTGGATTGTGACTGGCTCAACTTCTTGTATCTTCCATCAAGCTTCCAGGCTCCGTCCTCCGTCAGCCTCGCAAGCCCACTTAGTTTTCCGTCCTTTTCTAGGTATGTTCCGCGAACATACTCACCCACAAAACTCTTGTCAAGGGCAAGATGCATCTTCCCTCCAGTAGTTTCCCACACCGAATCATTCATGCTTCCAACTTCCAGCAAGTGACTAAATGCTAGAGCTGTTGCACACTTATATTCATCTAGAGACTTGACGTTTTCCAATTTTGATGCATGCGAATCCACGACAGGTACAGTAGCAACAGCTTGATCACCTCCGTCCAAGTCCATACTTATTGGAGAAGATGATGGTGTTGCATCGGCCTTAGGTGCCGGTAAGGCCACCACAACTTTTGTGGGGTCAACAGCGGCTGCAACAGGGATTTCCCGTGTAGTCCCGCACATATGACACGTTGTATCGGAGGCTTGATTTTCCATTGTGCACGCACCACAAACCCAAGAACTTGTAGGTTGTATAGCCATTGGATGATCCTGTTTTGCAGCATCTTCCGCTGCGTAGTAAAGGGTCGTGAGTCCGTTGTCTGGTTGTCTCTCTTGCTTACTTCCGACAACTTCAGGTTCCGCCTGCTTCGCTCGAGGGGTATCGCAAATAGAGCATTTCGTAGCAGTCGCGTTGTTGAGCATTGTGCATGCTTCACATGACCAATCTACAGCAGGCGTTCGCTGCTCTACCAATGCCAATGCTGTGCAGGTAGACTCTGGTGCAGTGGAACTGGTACCATTTATCTCAGGAGCATTATTGCCACATACACTGCATTGCTTGAGGTCAATGCTATTGATTACTGTGCATTTATTGCAGCCCCATAGAGATACATTCACTGGTCGGCTGAGCAAGGGGAAATCAGAAGCTTGGACAGGAGTTTTACAGCGACAGAGACCGTTGCCTCGAACATGACAAGCGCAAGCTGTCGTTGTCACACCCAAGGCAACCAACTCATGACCCTCGTGGCAAATTACAGCACACGGTCGGCAAATACTACTTCCATGCACTAAACTGCACGTCTGGCACCCGTACGCTTCTTGAGCAATCGCACTACCATCAGTGCTCACTCGGGTACACGTTATTGTCTCGTTCTCGCTGTTGCTTTCGCCATCAACATTACCAGACCCTTCCAGTTGGAGAGGTGCGTACACGTTTGCCAATACTGAACTTCCAACTTCCTTAACTGCGTTATCACTTAGTGATTCAAACACCCACTTCATCAGCCAAGTTGATTGATGGCTAGATGAATTTTTGTCCCCAGGGAAAATCAAACCAGTGCGCACCGCACTACCTGGTTCCATGCGAAGAGCAAGTTCTAAATCCACTGCAACTTCGAATACCACACCAATGCCACCAATAGCAACCGATAGGACACGCTCCGGAAGTTCGTATTTGATCTGAACGTCGGATGGAGCAGTAGAAGGACCCCCAGCAACACGAAAAACGCGGGATAGTGGGCTACTTTGTTTTTTCGACCAAATGAACAAACCCACTTCATACATCAGAATCCCTGGGGCTACAACATCCGAACCCACTTTAATCAGCATAGCAGAGCCGTCGAAATTTCGAAGCGAGGGATCTGTCTGATCACTATCACTGCCAGATATTTTTCCAGCCTCTGACAACAAAGGGACAAGATCCCAGAAAGAGGCTTCACACATCGCGAACACTACAGTATTTCGTGAAGATGGTGATTCTGGGGGCGCGATTGACAACATCGATTGAAAACCATTCGAGATCGAAACAGCATTCTGACGCCACAAGGCGGCCCCTAAGTCTCTGCGGTCCACTTTAACTCCATTTACACCATCATTTGACTCGTCAGGAAGAGAAAACTTCCCACTGCCAAAAAAATCCCTTCCTAAGGAGACAGCAAACGCGTTATTTACCGGAATAGTCTCTGTTGGGGCTGTAGGGGCAAAGTTACTAACGGACGCGATTGTTACATCATGGATCGCGTCTGGTGATTGATATCCTTCAAAGACACAAGCATGGTTATGTTGTTTCGATAGATCCATCAATAGCCGCTCCGAATCACCAGCCAGAGGGTAGTATCCTACAAGGTGCCCTTCTCTCCCCGTTAGAGCGTTCGAAATGCTCCAGTTCTCATCGAGATTGGAGAGAAGCGTCGACCAAATGCGCAGATCCAGCATCTGTCCATAAAAACAACTTGGTGCTTTTCCTTTCTCGTTTGGATCACAACTTTCAAAGCTGCCACCTATAGTTAGCAGTGACGCACCTGGTGCCGAGGGCCCAGCTTCATCCAGCTGCTCTGATCTTACAGCTTCGCCAGCGACAGAACCATCAATTAAAAGCACCATTTTGTCTTGACCAAATGACAGCGTCACATGGCAGAACACCCCAAACTGCACAGCATCACGAGAGGTTACAGTGTAGCGTCCTCCAGCAATCTGCCACTCCACATTTCCCACACTAGTCAGTGAAAGTTGGAAGTCGTGACCATTTGCAAGCACAATTTGCGCGTCTCCGGCAGGTGAACATTCTGGCCGAATCCAGACTTGAACAGTAAATTCTGTATGATCTGAAGTTGATAGCACAGCCCGCTCCAGCACTAAAGTACTGGCCGGGTTGCCTTCGGGTGAAAACACATAAGCTGGCAGGTCGGTAGAATCCATCATTGCATTATTTGCCACTGCAAGCGACGTTGCCAAATCGAAACTTGTTTCGACGGTCTGTCTGCGCGCAAGCCATACCCCTTGTTGCTCACCGCGTGACCACCTCATGCGCATAAATGATAAGTCCGAGCTGAATACAGCTGAAAATGGCGCAGGATTGCTACCTTTACTGCTGTTAGGAATCGTTGGTACAGTAATATCCACCGGGCGTTCTGTTCCACATGTCGTGCACTTCGTCGAGCTACCTTCGTTGTTCATGGTACATGCGCGACAGTCCCAAGTCGGTGCTGAGATCGGAGCCATGGGTGCAATGGACGTCGCAGGTCCATTTTCATCGTGCAGTTGTCTCCAGTGTCCTTCCACTTCCCACGCAGAAGTTTCCATTGTCTCGGGTTCAGCCAACAACACTTGCATCTCAGGCATCTGCTGGAACAAATAGCCCGTCAACTCCAATTTCTGCTTTAACTTTGCATCGAACATTGTTGCCTTCAATTCATGAGCAAAACAATTCGTTGTTTTTTTCAGCAACACTGATCCTGCATTCTGAGGTCCGCCATTTCCATGTTGATCATTGATAAACTCATCCGTTAGCCATTTTCCCTCAATAGACGGCAGCATCTCGTCCATTTTCTGAGCTGGTAGCACCCACGCACTGCATCTCAGCAATCTCTCTGCTTCTGCAGCAGTTGGTCGATCCAAATGTGAACCAAAACTAGCTCTCATTGCTCTTCTCAGCGTCATAGCTTCTGCTTCATAGCCTCGATGGCAATGTTCCAAAGCAGCACAAGCCACTAGCAATGGATGCACCAGCTCCTTGTTCTCGTCACTATCTTCTCCAAATATTTGCGCTAATTTCACCATTTTTGCCACATTTTTCTCGTACAACTCGGCCGAATGTTGGAAACCCACGAGCACTTCAATGTAGAACCGTAGAGCACGTTGTCGTGTGGCTTTTGGCAAGATTTTAGCGTAAATGGCGTCCAATAATTGGGTCGAGACGGCGTCAAGTGCATCCCAGCGCTTGGTCAACTTGAAGCTCTTGAACGTCATTTGCGCCAATCGGACGAGTCCTGGGCAGTGCAATGATTGGTGCAATAACAGCACTCGCAACAAACTCACCAGCTTATTGGTCGAAACGTTAGTACTAGCTAGCAATAGCGCCAGATCTTCAGCCAATGAGATCGACTCGCTGGATGCCGAGTCACCGCATAGTGTATCCCAGTACTGTAGCTGCTCCGCAGTTAGGCCTAGAGCCGCGTCAACGCTCTGCACTTGCGCAGCGATGTCTTGAGACTCTGTGGAGGCTGCAGCGGTGCTGATGGCCACACACGCGCTCAGAAGAGCGCGGAACTGCGCCGTCGCCACCTCCATCGTAATTCCCCCCACAAGGATTTCTCAGGATAGTTTCGGTGATCGGATTGGCGGAAAGTAGAGTAGCAGCAAATAAAACAGAGCATTATGATTGGATGAAATCATATGCAGATGTTTATGCAAAAGTCTTTAAACATCAACAGTGGTAATCATTTTTGTGGTGATACCAGCCAGTCAATTAGTGTATCATCTCACCATTATTGCGAGCATCATGGGCAAGAGTCGTGCTGCGCTGCGTCGTGAGAAGAAGAAGAAGCAGAAGGGAGAATCTGCTGCGTCTTCTGGTGCTGGAGCTGGCGTTACGCGCTCTGACAAGCGTCAGAAGAGACAGCAGAAGACCATTTACGATAGCGACTCGGACTCGGACGACGCGAATCGAGCCGCTGCCATTCCGCTGCCGTCACTTGAGGACGGAGATAAAGTGCGCGACTTTGTACAGGAACTAGAGACGCAGCAGAGACCCACGGGTAAACGTGCGCGTGCTGAGGCGGAGCAGCACGCGGTGGACCAGCGCAAAAAGAGATTTAGGGAGGAGAAGGCCGAGAAGATCGTGTGGCGCAAGTTTGATAGGGAGAACCGCGCGTTCGAGCAGTTCTATGAGCGCTGTTTAGGACTGGAAAGAGACGAGTTTACACGCTTTTTAGCGTGCTTGAAGGAACCGCTGCCTGTACATTTGCGTGTCAATGGCAACTACACGAGTTTGAGTGAGATTGTGACGGGGTCCTTGGAGTTGGACTTTAATTTGAAGGAAGTGACGGTGCCGACACCTGTGGGAGGAGGCGAGATGCACGTGCAGTTTGGACCGGAGTCGTGGGTTCCCGAGAAGAGACTGTGGAAATTGTCGGTGGATAGTAAAGTGTTCCGCAAGGTGGAAGGTCTGCGATCGTTGAGTACGTACGTGCGCGCACAAGGATCGTTGGGTACTCTACTACGGCAAGATCCCGCGGCAACGGTGCTGCCAGCGTTCTTGGATGTCCAGCCTGGACATCGTGTGCTGGATCTTTGTGGTGGTGGTGAACACCGTGCACCTATTATAGAAGAATACCTGTGCCCTGCTTCTCCTGCTAGCGCGGGGATTGAGACAAGCTCTGGTGCTACGAGTCTACTGGTTGTAAATGAACGTGATGCCACTGCAGCTGCTTCTGCAGTAAGAAATCTGACGCGCACCTTGCCTCTTGCTCGCGAGCTGGTTGTCACAGCACATAAGCCTGAGGAATTCCCAGCTCCAGAGGCTGACGAAGCTCTGTTTGACCGTGTGATTTGCTGCGCTCCCTGTTCTGGAGATGGTCTGATTCGCAAACTTCCCGAGAAGTGGCGTACATGGAGTCCCGAGCAAGCCTTAGTTCACCACCCAAGTCAACTAGGTTTGTCTGAGCATGCCCTGACACTCCTGCGCACCGGTGGCATTCTGCTGTACAGCACACGGTCATTGAACCCCATCGAGGATGAAGCCGTGGTAGCCGAGCTGCTTCGCCGCTCGAAAGGTGCGCTGGAGCTCGTAGAGACCAACGTTATTCTGAAAGGACTGGAGCGCTCGCACGGTTTAAGCCAGTGGGATGTTCTAGACTTGGCGTCCTGGGATGACACTCCGGAGGATCAGAGGCATCGACTTCGTCCGTCCTTGTGGCCACCAGCACCTGAAGAGCGTGACGAGATGCACCTTGAACGCTGTGTTCGAGTGTTGCCTCATCAGAACGATACTCACGGCCTCTTTTTTGCAGTTATTCGTAAGGTTCGCGAACCAGATAATGCAGTTGTAGCTGCAGGGCCTGCTCCACCACCCCAATTCAAGACCAACTCAAAGACAAAAGCAAAAGCTACCAAGAACAAGAAGCAGGCGAAGGCTGAAAAGCCTTTCGGCAGTTTTACTACTATCGACCAGAAGCACCTGTCGTCAATTCGGTCATTCTTCGCTCTTCGCGGGAATTCAGCCTTCTTGGAGCGCGCGGGCATGGCTCAACAGAAACGTGCAGTGCACGTGGTGACACCTGCAGTTGCAGAGTTGGTGACTAGCGAGCTCCGAGGGCGGTTGAGTATCTATCACGCTGGTGTATTTGCGATGCGACCAGGTACTGGAATTGAAGCTGTTGCTGATGAGCTTACAGATGATGGTGCTCGGGCGTTGCTGCCTGAGATGAACGATCGAGTGTTGAACCTACCGCAAGACGAGTTCACAGCTTTCTTAGAGTCACGTGAAATGTGGTTGAAGAATGCCGGCGAGCACGCACGTGAGCAGCTAGCTGAAATGACTGAGGGTAGTCTTGCTGTAGCGTTGGATGACATGGAGCCCGCTCAGACTGGTGACCGAGACATCGTGCTGGTTGCCGTCAAGCGGCATAACTCCTGCTCGATCGTATCGTCTCCTGCAGCGATTGCGCGGATTAAGGCTCTTTTAGAAGAGCTCAACGATGCAGGTGGGGATGACGAGGATGGCTATGACTCGTTTGAGTTCGAAGACGAGTAGATGAAACAACAAATGAATAAGAAGCTGCTTTCTGGCATAATGATCTTTGTCAAAGTTAAAACTGATCACTACTTGTCTACAATGTGCTTGGAAATGTACTCGAGTACAGCGTTCGCGTCCTCAGCGACTCCAACGCCGTGTGACTGGAATGGGATCTCTGGGTATTCAGGATTAACACGGACAAGTTGCACTCCATCAGTATATGCAATTCGCTCGTTCGGTAGGCGAATCACACCAGGAGTGTTGAAACCAGCACCAACTTCGAGAATCGCAAGTTTCTTGCCATCGTTTTTCACGCGGTTCAGCACTCCAGCTAACCACTTGTTGTAAACAGCACGACCTTCTTCTAGTGCACTTTGCAGGAATGTGTCATCAACACGCAGTAGCAAGAACATTTTGCCCCCACATTTAGGGCACTTTGGAATCCCGGCTGGGTCTTCGATTCTGTATGTCTCCGGGTTAAAGCTCTTGAGCGCCTTCTCCATGAACGGACGAGAACTCCAAACGCTATCCTCTGAGCAGGGTTTCGAGCATTGGATACGACCGTAATCACCCTGCATGATGTAGATGGTTTTCGTGTCGAAGCCTTCCTGCTCGAACATTCCGTCAGCATTGCTAGTCTCAATGAAAGCAGATCCAGGATTGCGGCTTTCGAATGAGTTGAAAATCGTCTTCAAGTAGTCGTAAGTTGGCACTGTGCGGTGGCGCACCCAGTCGAATCGCACCATGCTAATCTGCTTAAAGAGATATCCCCACATAAGAGCTTCATCCCACTTCGTGTATCCGATGGAATTGTACATCGTACGAAAGCTGGGAAGGATCTTCCTGATACCGGGGTGGAATTTTTTCATGACTGCTTCAGAGGTGTAGTCGAGACCAGCAGCAGCCGACATCCCAGCTCCAGCAGCTACTAGGAGGTAGTCAGCATCCTGGACAGTCCGAAGTGCACTCTGTAAAGCCGAAGAAACCGGTGCAGGAGGCAAAGTCATATTACCTGGACACTTGCTCTCGATATAATCCTTGTACAGATCGTAGTCGCGTTTCAGGAATGTGTTGAAAATGACCCTCCAACCCCGTGTCTGCTCTTGATGTTCCGCTAGCCATTCCAGCACACCATCAACAGCAAGTGGCACAGCAACGTCGCTCGGGAATGCAAATAATCCCGTCGAAATGCACGGAAGTGCAACAGACACGTGCTCTTCAGTTTGTCCAACCTTCTTCAGTAACAGGTCCAGGGACTTGGTGTAACACGACTGCAATTGTTCACGTTCCGAAGCAGTGGGCTGCGAGCCATGACGAAGCTGAGGACCTACAGTGTGTAACACATATGAAGCTGGAAGTGCGAAACCTGGTGTGATCTGTGCGTTGCCCACGGCTTCTTCCTTGGCTTGACGAGACATGATGTCATGACATGCTGCCCGTAGACGAGGTCCCGCCATACTGTGAATCACATTGTCGATGCATTTGTGCGAAGGTTGAAAGCAGCCAAGAAGCGCCGAGTTGGCAGCGTTGACAATTGCTGTGGCTTTGAGTGTGGTAATGTCTCCCTTCCATAGTGCGATCTGCTCAAAGCCGCGTGCGTCTGGGGAAGACGAAGACATGACTGGTGGCAAGTTGTAGGCGTCTACGATTGTTTTGCGTTGTGTGAGCTCGAGATGCAGTAGACTGTCAATCTGACTGTAAAGTTCCTCTTCGCTAGTGTCAACACTGTCATCTGGAGGTGGACGAACAACGAGGAGGTGGTGCACGATATCTCGGATGTCGGAGCTGGAGGCGTGGTGGAGATGGTGTAGTCCATACCCAGCCTCGGTAAGGAGTTTGGATGCAACGCCACGAAGTAGTGTATTGTAGGAGCTTGAGACTGACGGAGCCATGGTGATGCAGTAGTTGACTTTTGCTTGTCAATGCAAATTGTAGAATGCCAAGACTACTACTGCACGACAACATTAATCAAGGTTTACTTACGGGGGAATGAACGACAGGTTAACGTAAATGAAATAAGCTTAGGTAATGTAAGGAACCCGTAGACAACAATGATGTCCCATAAGTACGCAAACTCGGATGACGTTTGCGAAAATTCAGAGGTAAGCAAGGTTCTGACAATCACCAGCTCGGTTGACGTATGATCTTTTTCCAGCGCTATTACGGTAGAGATCAGACATTCTACTTTGACTTATGGGCATGGGAAATTCCTGCAACAGATTTACTCTGAGGAGATTTTCGTGCACATTCATCCAGTATCGATGGCAGCTCTCGACACCATAGCACACTCGATGGGGAACAGGAAGCAGGAACGCGGAATGTTTATTGAGTCTGGGATTACTACTTCCTGGTGACTAGGGCGGTTGCTTGGGCATTAGAAGACTCTGCTTGCCATGCTTGGACTCACTGCGATCGGAAGATGACTTGAATTGTTCGTAGTACTTTTACTTGGAAATCATCCGTTTCCAGCCAATTCATGTACGCTGTTGAGAATGCCTCTTTATTCACACAAGGACTTCGCTTTGAATACTGTAAAATCCTCGTGTATGCTGCACAATGTTGCCCAGCTTATAGTAATTCTTTGGCAGTAAAACCGTTTTGTAAATTTCGCATTCGACATGTGTATTTTGACCTCACTTTTTTCAAAAATGAAAGTTTGATTCGCTGCTTTCGTTCATACTTTGCTCAAGTGTGAATTTGCACCTCGTCCATTCATCGGCACCAAACGATCTGGTCAAGATGGAGCAACAAGCGTCGATTTCCTCCGAGATCCCGGAAACCGGAACCACAACACCAGTATCCACGAACGAACCTGTGCGTGAACGTCGTGTGGGTGAGGCTCCCATCAAAATCGAGTGCGTACAGCCCACAATATCAACTGTCGTGTACCATAGACTAATCCGATAGCATCATAGGTTCCTGAAGCCCAAACCAGTACGCAATCCTGCTAAAACAGAGGGTGACAATGGGAAAGACACAACAGAAGCGAAAGACGACCGTGACCGTGAAGGTGGCAAGAAGAAACGCGGCGGAACCTTCAAGAAGCGCCCGGCCGATGTCGAGCAAGACCCGGCGGACATGCTGTGCCGCCCTGTAGCCTCCGGTGAAGGCTGCAAATTTGGTGATAACTGCAAGTTCACCCACGACATCAACGACTACATGAAGCGCAAGCCTAAGGATCTGGGTGAACGCTGCCCGGTGTTTGATGCCAGGGGTTATTGCCGCTATGGTGTGGCGTGCCGGTTTGCCAACGCTCACCTTGAAAACGTGGATGGCACCTATCGAAACATAAAGCGCGAGGGATATGTAGACACACCAGGTCAGGATTTGGACGATGAAGTTAACGACCTGACCCATGATCTGCGCCTGAAACTGCGTAAGGACACGTATGACTTCCAGTCGAAGCAGCAGATGAAAAAGGAAAAGAAGAAGGGCAAACGCCAGCAGAGAAATGAAGGAAAGAACGAGGTTAAGCCAGAAGCCAACCCTGAAGCTGTGCAAGCCAGCATGGAGTCGACTACTGTAAAAATGGAGGCTACGTCTGAAGGAAAAATGGACCCAGAGCCCAATGCTGTGAAAATGGAGCCTGAGCCCGATTCTGTGAAAACGGAGGTTGCTTCCGATGCTGTAAAAACGGAGGTTGCTTCCGAAGTTGTGAAAACCGAGGTTGGACCTGAGGTTGTTAAAACAGAAGTAGTATCAGAAGATGTCAAGATGGAACCTGCTGCTGAGAGCCCTCTACTGGCTGAACGCAAGCCCGTCAACTTTAAGCAGAAGATTTACATTGCTCCACTCACTACTGTGGGCAACCTACCGTTCCGTCGGTTGCTGAAGCAGACTGGTGCAGACATCACGTGCGGTGAGATGGCTATGGCTACCAACCTACTCAAGGCCCAGCAGTCAGAGTGGGCTTTGTTGCGTCGCCACAAGAGCGAGGACGTTTTCGGTGTACAACTTGCCGGGTCGTTTAGCGACCAGATGGCCCGTGTGTGCGAGCTTCTTGCTCGGGAAACGGAAATTGATTTTGTAGATATCAACATGGGTTGCCCCATCGATATTGTGTGCCGTGCGGGTGCTGGATCTGCTCTCATGACCCGTCCACCACGACTACTTGAGGTAGTCTCTGGAGCATTAACTGGACTGGAACTTGGCACTCGCATGCGTACTGGTGATACTGTGAACACTCCTGGCCTCACTGTGAAGCTTCGCACTGGTTGGAGCGACAAGCAGCCGACTGCACACAAGTTGGTACCCAAACTGCAAGCTGTGCGTGCATCGCAGGCGTACGTGAACGCCGCAGTTGTTACCGCAGACTTTAAGCTACGTGCTACCCAGTCCGTTGACGCCATTATGGTGCACGGCCGTTCCCGGTTACAGCGCTACACGAAGAATGCTGACTGGGACTACATTTTCCAGTGCAGTGATGCCCAGAAGGACAGCGTCGATGAGAAGTTGCTGCCACACATCCCATTCGTGGGTGGTGGTGACGTTCTATCGTACGAGGAGTTTGACGAACACCTGCAAAATGGGAAGTTGGACACGTGCATGTTGGCTCGCGGTGCACTTATCAAACCGTGGCTACCCACTGAGATCAAGGAGCGCCGCCACTGGGATATTTCGTCCTCGGAACGCTTTGACTTGCTCAAGGACTTTGTTCGCTTCGGTTTGGAGCACTGGGGATCTGACCAAAAGGGCGTGAACCGAACACGCCGCTATCTTCTTGAGTGGCAGTCGTTTTTGTGCCGTTACATTCCTGTGGGTTTGCTGGAGACTCTGCCTCAGCGCATCAACGACCGGCCATCGCCGTATTACGGACGCAATGACCTCGAGACATTAATGGCCAGTGATCAAGCAGTGGACTGGGTCAAGATTTCTGAAATGTTGTTAGGCCCCGTTCCAGACGGCTTCCAGTTCGTGCCCAAGCACCGTGCAAATGCGTACCAGACTGCGTAACGCAAAGTTGATGGATGAACGTCGATGGGGATGTCAGCACAGTCCGATAATAGATTCTAATGCCACAACATGTACCTCGAAGTGCAGATTCAATTCCGATTTCTAGGTATCATTGACTCTGGATCAAACACAATAAAACTTGGTATCAGTCATACCACGAAGATACGTATTACCACAGCGTGGCCGGGACTGTATACCAAGACAGACAAAAACACCACTGTTGATAATGAACTTGATTGGGGACGAGCAAACGGAGTCGCTCTTTCGATGCGGACCACCATAACACTGATCTAGCAAAACCAATATCCATGTTCCAAAATGCACTCTGCGAGGACTTCTCGCGAGATCCTTTCGTCGTAACAGGAAAATACTGTGCTTACCACTACTTGCCACACCAGAGTTGTGGACCATCTCAATTCAAAAATATCTTAGGTAACGATTCACTTGATTGAATATGAAATGTGTTAGACGACGGCAACCTCTGCAACTACAAGTGAGCCAAACATAGAGCTTCAACAGTATGGGCCATCAACTTTAGCGCAGTGGGATCATCTGGCACACTTAGTAGGGTTCCATACAAAGGCCAAGTGTAGTGCGAAGAGACAGCACTTGGCCCCCTCTCACGCTGTGCCGCCCAGCTCAGGCATTAGCCGATCGATCGCTTAGACCGCTCGCACTTCGCCCCCCATGCTCGAGAGCAAACCGGACCCGTTGGAGTCCTCAATGCACAGCGCGGCCAGCAGCTCCAGCCTCACGCGCCTGTCGAGCGGCGTGCTGCCCCCACCACGCCTGAACGTCGGTGTCTTCTCCAAGCGCAAAGGCGTCCGTTACCATCGTGACGGACAAGTGCGCAGCTGCCGCTTCTGCGAGATCCTGCGCACTGGGGCCGAGCCCTTCCTGTATGAGGACGAGCACGTCGTTGTCTTCCGTCCATTACGCCCCATCGTGCCCAGCCACGTGCTCATCGTGCCCCGTGCGCACATCCGGAACGTGAATCGGCTGGCTGCCAGACATCGCGAGCTGCTCGCACGGATGCACCGCGTGGCCGAAGCAGTTATGACTACAGGGCCAGAGAACCCAGAAGAGAGCCATGGCGATGAGAACCGGATCCGGTATTCCTTCCACGTCCCACCGTTCAACAGCATTGACCACGTGCACATGCACGCGTTCCATGACGACCCACGCAGTTTAGGTTACTACGGACGCCTCAAATACCGCACAGAGTCGTGGTGGTGCCGCTCGTACGACCAGGTCATGGCCAGATTGACGGAACTGGATGCAGATGTCCAACAAGATCAAGTTGCTGAACTGGAGGAATCGCCGTCCTCCAGCTCGTCGGGGATTCTGTCCGAGGATCGCCAGACGGCGTAGAGTCTATAGGCACCTATTTATTTGAAATGTAAGCCAACATGGATCTATCAGCCCGGGTGTTTAATCGCTGCTGCCATACTCGAGTCGCACGTTTGACGACGTACTGCGGCGAGGTGTAGCAGGTTGCCATCCGCACAAAATGGCTTCGATGTCTTGGAGACTACGTCTACTCGTTTCGGGAATGTACCACCACGACAAAATAATACCAGCGAGATTGCACGCCATCACGATACCGACGCAGACACCAAATACAGAGATCGGAGTCGGCATGAACTCGCGGAGAGCAGGAAGCACGTGAGCAAGACCAATCTTTACAATCGCTTCCCACATCACCACGAGACTTATAGCCCCCATTCTCTGTTTCACGGCAAAAAGCTCGCTAACCATGATCACAGGAACAACGCCGAGGCCGAGCTGATGCCCGGCGTTCACTAGCAACATCGCGGCCCAACCAGAATCAGTCAGCGCCACACCATCGTTTTCTTCACGATGACCATTCCTGTACATGGAGACTAACAGAAACGAACACGCCAACGCCACCAAGTAGCACCCACACTGCAGCGTCGCAGGTCGTCCTCTGGTATCAACAAAGTAGAAGCATGCTACAATGCCCATCGCGGCAGCCACTGCAACTACCATGGTCACGGCTATCAGGCCTCCTTCTGCGCCTTCAACTGCGACACCAAAAATCGTGAGGACGAACGAGATGTTGGTGTGAGCTCCTCCAACACCCCTGCTACCAGCTTCAGCAAGCGTCGATGTAATTGTTGGCTCGAGCAGGAATGCACTCACAGCACGCAATGTAAAGAGTGCAGCGCAAAGAAGAACAGGTCGAAAGAAAGCGCCGTGATGGCGTCGCTCCGTCGCTGCCAGCACCTTTGCGTGAATAATGGCGTTGGTTTCATCTTCAGCAACACGTTCATCGCGATTAAACAGTTTGTACAGCACTTCAAATGCAGCTTCCCGGTCATCGTGTCGAGCAACGAGCCACGTGGGTGAGTCCGGGAGTTTCTGCGCGAATAATAGCAGCAGCAGCGCAGGAACGACTCCAGACAGTGCCAGCACTTTCCACTCATTGAGGTTGAAGCCCAAATACTGTCGACTCAAGTACATAAAGAGAGCTCCAAGCGCCAAGTAGCAGGTCCCTCCAAGAGCTGAAATGAACATCTGCGTGCAGATCACTCGTCCACGAGTGCGCGCCGCACTCACTTCAGCCAGATACACAGGCACAATCACGTAGATAATTCCTGCTGCTGCACCCAGCAAGTATCTTCCAATTAGCACCGTGAGTTCTCCGTAGGCGATGCCTACTAGCACCCACCCCACAATGAACGGGATGGCAGCCAGCTCCAACGTTCCTGCTCGACCCAGTCGATCTCCGCAGTAACCAGCACCAGCAGCTCCTAGTACTGTGCCCAGATACAAGCACGAGCGGAAGAAGAACTCGGCGTGCTCGTGTTTAGCTCGGAATACGTCCACCTGCATGTTATAGAGTCGTCCTGGAGAGATGGGGAACAACGTCAACCACGCACACGCCACACCCGCTGCTCCCATGGCCGCCACATGCAACGCGAAGAAGGCATTTCGTTGTCGCGCCTGCCGCTTGTGGCGATACTCGGGTCTACAATTGACAAGTGCAATGCAACGTCAGCGCATGGAACAAGGTGGGACTCAAGAGACGGACCGTGAGTTGATGGGAGTATTCTCGTCGCTAGGAGAGACTTCCGACGCGTCTGAGAGCTCCAGTGGCGCTGAAATGTACTGATGTGGCACGAAGGCGAAGTCGCTGCGTGGAGGATCCCGCAGACAATTCACGAGATAGCGCCAAGTGCGTGGACGTCGACTTGCGGTCATGAGGATCCGTTAGGTATCCGTTGAGATTGACTTGAAATCAGTATTTTGAATATGCATGGGACAGAGGCGCTCTTTACGGGACTTAGCAAATCGATGTTGAAGCGGTCTATGTGTATTACTAAGAGGACTGCGACGAAGTTGATGGTTTTGCTGCATCATCTTCAAGACCAGGATACTTTTGCGTGAGATCACTACCGAGATGTTTCTTCCAGCGGAATGCATTCAAGCACGAGTAGAGGAATGACTTGATGCGGACCTTGGCAGCTTCCTTGCGCGTCTTGGGGAACGGTGTCGTATCGAGACAAACCACACCTGGTAGCGAGAACATGTCGCTGTATCCCATGCCAAACACAATGGCGCCAGGCCCCCACTCCTTGACATAGTTTTCAAGCTGAGTTGAGATCAGTCGCTTGCTTACGATGTGAGCGCCGTAGTAATTTTTAGCGTCAATCCACCGGATGGGTACACCATTGATCACCACTGGGTCTAATAGCAAGATGTCAGGAGAGATGACGCGGCGTCCGTGAGTCGCAAGTTGGTCTGTGCACAGCTCAGCTTGGGTTCTAGTATAAGCAAAACATCATATCAGTTGGAGTATGGAACAACTATGCTGCTAAATAACGTACTTCAGACGGATTCCCTTGGCCTTAAAAAAGTGCTCAATGGCCTTCTCCAACGAGTCTGCATTGTACTTCGGCGCACCGATGAACGGGTCACTCTTGTGGATGCTGTCATATTCAGTTGCCTTACGCAGTTCGTGTTGGTCTCGCTTGGAAAGCTTCTCAGTGGGTTTAGCCAGAGAATTCTGTAAACATTTACAAGTTAGAATAGAGACAACAAGATTTTACAGCGATAGAATGAACACATACCTTGATCTCTACCTGACTCTTGCCCTTCGCCCGAAGGATGACTCGCATAAGCGATACGGGAGGATAATTGTGTACCGATGAAAGTTCGATTAGACTGCGGCCGCTGTCATATTCCTTACAGATAGTGTCCCTGTCACGGCGAACGCGATGCGTGTTGACTAGCAGCGACATCCGCAAAAGTTGTTTGCGCAGGTTGATAGTCATGTTGGTAGTGATAGGGAGCATCTGCAAGAGACCTTCGATGTGATTCACTTGCTTCCGCTTTAGTCGTCGAAACGTTTCTTGCTGGAGGATCAATCCTGCCGCCTGCGTCTCTAAAACCTGCGGGATCGGATTCACAGGCCATTCTAACTCGATCGGCGTCAGGTCACCGAACTTCTTCCGTGCATTCTTGATATCATTCTTCGACAGCGCCTGATGACTCGGTCCATTGCGGTACACAGACGACTGCATTGACGAGAACACAGATGACATTGCAAAGCAAGGATCCAGTCCAACAGCACGCACACCCTCCATCACTGTCAGAGCACGATCCTTCCGTCCTGACTCCAATGACGTGAGCGACATGATTTCTGGCTCAACTTCCGACAGGCGCATCTCCATCAAAATGTCAAAAAATGCATCGGACCGCCATACAATTGAAGCACGCAGCAACCAGTGCATGTACGTATGCACTGAAATAGGGCGCATAAGGCGAAGCTGCTTCAGCACCTTGACTGCACCATCTAAGTACTCTTGACGGTAGCAAATGTCGAGAAAACGGTTATAGTCAGCCAGCTTCAGCTTCATGCCCGCTTTTCCCATGAGTTCCCATAGCTCAATCACTTCCACAGCAGCAGAAGCTTCATCACAAGCATCAAAGAGCGTCCGAAGCGTGGATTCATCCACCTTTCGTCCTTGATTCAGCATGTCCCGAACAATGTGAATACCTTCCGTTGGTTTCTTTGCCTCACAGCATGCCAACACTCCAGGTGTCAAAAAGTTCTCGTCTAAGTAGGGGTTTCCAAAGTTACGATACAAGTCAAACAGCTTGTGCGCGTTGTCAAACGACACACGACGGAGTTTGGTAATTAATGACGCAATTTCCTTCTCGCTCGGTAGCGTCTTCTGTAGCGCTGCAATCTCCTGCAACGTCATCGTGATTTTGTCGGTTTTCAGATGCTTCAGCGGCATTGGTTCCGTAGCTGGCACGACTGCAGTCTCAATAGCCTTGCTGTCCTTCTTGGAGGTCTGTGTCGCTACATTAGCGTCTCCTTTAATGGCTCTAGATAGCATTTCCTCCTCTACTTCCTTCTGATTCATTGGCTTCTTCTTTTTCTTTGGCGCCGTCGCTACCGGCGTAGGAACTTCTACTTTCTCCACATCTGCAGCAGCTGCAGTTGTCGATACTTTCTTCTTGACTCTTTTGCTCTTGCGGCGCTTGGCTGCGATGGGTTTTTGGCCATCAGTGGCTACGGTGGACGTGGCTGCGGCTGCTTCCGTGGAGTTAAAGCGGAGGAAAGCCACATAAGGCTGTTGTAGGATGTTGAGCGCGTTGACAGGGCGAATAAACGACCGCTGGGTCGGTGCGTGGACGGCAGATATCAGACCAAGACGACGCACGCCCGCGCGAGCGGTGGAGCGCGATGGCCCCAGAAGCATCGCCGATGCAGGTGAGTGGCGTTCGGGTGGTCAGCCTTACAGATGCAGTTTACCCTTTCAAACACGATAATGGTGTCGACCACATAATCTGGAGTTCATTGAAGTTTTGTATGCTTTATGTTTTGCAAGACAATTTACAAAATCGTTTTATCAAAGCCAAATTTGAGGTCTATACAGTCAAAACACTTTAATAATTCCGTTTAGGCTTTTTAGTTGATTAGTAGCTCTACGCTTTCGATGACAAAATGACACGCATCCTGCGTTGGAGTTTGTTAAGAACTAATTTTGATTGGTCAACTATGGAGCCAATAGAAAAGCTTCACATATCTTAGTTTATAAGGGCACTTAATAAGTAGCATATATATTGCCGAGGGATGTTAATGGCGAGGAGGACATGTGTCCTCCTCACTCCAAAAACTGACGGCTACTAGTTAGCTTAACATTTCAGATACGTACTGGGACGTAACCATGGTAAAAGGACACACTAGGAGTGACCAAGTCCTGGGCCTGGAGAGGTTCAATGGGGAGGACTATACCATGTGGAGGGATAAGGTTGTTACCCACATTGAGACGCTGGATGAAAAATACCAGCGTGGGTTGTTGGAAAAAGACCAACCCGAAGCTACGATTGTCATGATGGACTTCCTAGATGGGACGCCCGAAAAGCCAGTCATTTCGGTGAGTGAAGAGGTCACTCAAGAAGAGGCGAAGGATAGGCCTTGAGGTCACCAACATTTAACAAGGGCTCAGTCAGAGCTACTAAGCCTGTTCAATCAAGCGTTGCCTAACGTTTTTTGAGTGGATTGTCCGATCAAGTGTCCAGGATGAATCTATGTAACATATGGAAGGAGCTCGAACAGAAGTATGGGCTCGGGGATGCAGGGGGCGTAATCGAGCTACGCCGCCTGTGGGAGCGCCTTACCACGTCAAACTGGAGAAATTTGGGGACCCTATTCGCCCAGTTGAAGAAGCTCCGTAACGATATCAACAGGAAGATGAGAGGCTTGGTTGGGAAGGACATGATTACGGAAGCATGGCTGTGCATGGAAGTGTTGGCTATCCCCACGAGTGAATTTTGGGGAAGTTCCATCAGCATGACCGAGGAGTGGCTCACGATCGAGAAAATTGAAGTTAGTCTCCGGCGAGTGTTTGGTGATCGCTCGAGGAAGGAAATCAGCATGCTGACCACGAAGATGCGCCCGGTGACGATCAACGTGGCGAAAAATTGTACTGGGAAGAAA
The DNA here is from genome assembly GCA_008079305.1 of Phytophthora palmivora. Taxonomy (NCBI): domain Eukaryota; phylum Oomycota; class Peronosporomycetes; order Peronosporales; family Peronosporaceae; genus Phytophthora; species Phytophthora palmivora. Next base: position 36,203 of record VOQZ01000533.1, read on the forward strand.
CGAAGCAAGGAAGAGTCTACCGAGCAACCATCGCGTGAGTGCTTCTACTGTTTTGAAGGTGGCCGCTGGAAGAAGAACTGCCCAGTGATGGCTGAGGATTGCGATCCTAAGAGACCTGGTGGTAAGCTGTTCCGATCGAATATCCGTGCTACACCTCTTGCAAAGTAGAAACGGCTGATGACGGTCAAGAAGGGGGCAAGCCGACTCCCGAGAAGGTGCTGAGTAACCAGGACGAAGACAGGACTCCGGTCGAAGCTGCTGCCTTTGACTCACAGCTGGAAAAGGCGATCAAGGAGGCAGATGAATTTGAGTACAAGGATGCTGTTCTAGCGAGTGAGGGCAGCGAAAATGAGGCGCCGATGACTTCAATGGACATTGATTTTTTTGGTACGGAGAAGATTTCCTGGATATTTATCTAGGTTGAAGCAACTGAGAGTGACTGACAATTTATGGGTGGTTGAAACAGGGGCTGGACACGCAATAAGCTCGGACAGAAGGTGGTTCAGCCAGCTTGGCGAAGGACGGACGCATACATTCGAGTACGGCAACGGGGGTACCTCATCAACCAAGTTACAAGGAACAGTGAGATTTAGTATTCTCAAACCCAGAGGTTACTATAGTACTATCTCAATAAAAATGTTGCCTTTGATAAGGAGTGTGGTAGTAACTTGCTCAGTGCATATTATTTAGCCACACAAAGGTATCATCACGTTCAAGCTAAAACGGGGAGTACTTGTACTTCCTCGACAGTAATAACCGATGCATATTTGCTGCGGTAGCAATGTATGAAGTTTATTACCTGCCTAGCAGGCAGTCCGATATTAATGCGAGAGTACTGTCAGTCGGTCGTAATACTCAGGTGGACGTTCATAGAACACTTAAAGAGTAGCACCTAAGACTAGGTCATGTCGGTAAAGGAAGGTTAATGAACATCCTGGCCGGTAGGATTATCAAAGATGCGCCCCAGCTATCACGACGAGAAATGGAAAAGATACCCTTCTTTTGTCGAACTTGTGAACTGGCAAAATCACGGCGGATGTCAAACAGAACTATGGTTGCCGAAAAGGCGACCAATCCTTTGCATACGTTGCAAATGGACTCCGTTGGAAAATAAAGCCTCACGGATTGTATACCACAATGGGACACAAGTATGCCCTAGCAGTGGTGGATGACGCCATAGCTTACAAGTGGTATTTTGTGATGAAGTCACTCAAAGAGGTTGGGACAATTGTTAAAACCCTCATTAAACAACTGGAAAAACAACTCCCATATACAGTAAAACGTATAAGGACAGATGGAGGTGCTGAATTTGTCAATAATTTTTTAAATAACTACTGCAAAAGGAATGGACTTGTGTACCAGCAGTCAAATGTTGAGTCTCAGGAAGAGAATGGATCCGCGGAACGAGCCACCAGACAATAATGGGCAAAGTGAAGTGGGCTTTAATAGGGTCCGGTATGGCGGCAAAATGGTGGCCGGAGGCACTAAAATACATGACTGCAGTAAATAATAGAATACCAACTGCCAGATTGAAAGGGAAATGTCCATATGATGTACTATTTGGTACAAAGCCAACTGGTATTGGTCTGCAAATGTAAGGCAGCACATGTTACGCCCATATACCAAAGACCAAACGGACCAATCAGAAGCTTAGTGAGAGAGCTATAGAGTGCAAATTACTTGGTCTTTCCGATAGTTATAAATGTTATCGACTTTTAGATATTAAAGAAAACAGGCACCTCATTGCACATGATGTAAAATTTGGGACAACGTACACTGAGGGACTAATTTCACGGTCATTTCCATCAGGGGAAATTAACGTCAATAATGAAAATATCACGGAACTTTGTGATTTAGGAAAAAGAGACCGCGAAATAGACGTGTCTGAACCTAAAAAGCGACCACGGGTTGCAAACGAGCACGAAAACTCAGTGGGAAGCACAGAAACAGTGGGAGATGTGGGACAGCGCGTATTTGTCCCTCCTATCCCACGAAGCTGTCGCAAAAGGAGACCAAACTCCCGACTATGTTGTATCAATCAACGCTGTCACAATTAGTATAGAAGTAATACCAATTCCAAGGTCAATAAAGGAAGCAAGAAAAGGACCGCATGCCCAACAGTGGGAGAATGCTTTACAGATTGAATATCAAGCTTTAGTAGCTAATAATACATGGGATATTGTAACTTTACCCAAAAGACGCAAAATATTATGGTTTCACTGGGTATTGGATGTAAAATATCACCCAGATGGAACAGTTGAGCGCTTCAAAGCCAGGTTAGTCATCAGGGGAAATACACAAACACAAGGTGTTGATTTTAATGAGATATTTTCACCAGTGGCGAGATATGAATCTCTACGATTATAATTGGCAATAGCTACAATAAGGAATCTATATGCCATCGAATGGATGTTTCTAAGGTGTTCCTCAATGGATCGCTATTTGAGGATATTTATATGCAACAACCACATGGGTTTAGGCATGGCGACGCGTCTAGCGTGTGCAAACTCAAGAAGAGCCTGTATGGACTCAAACAGGCTCCGCGTATATGGTACGCGCTCCTCAATAAGTTCTTGGTTAGCATAGGGTTTTGTCGGTGCAAAGAGGAGTACTGTTTGTACCGTCAAAAGTGGGAGGTAAATGGTGTAACTCATATAGTACTCATTTGTGTTTATGTGGATGATATTACTATCGCTGCCAGCAGTATGATATTGATGGAAAAGGTAAAAGCCCCATTGGCTTCAAAATTTACTATGAAGGATTTAACTGATATCCACTATCTCTTAAAAATGGAAATTAAGAGGGATCGGACCAATAAGATTCTCAGTAAGTCTCAACATAAATATATTATGGACTTACTGCAAAAGTTTGAAATGACTTTGTGTAGCTCAGAGCCGACACCACAAGCAAAAAGTGTAGTACTTGAGAAAGAGGATAGGTTAACCCCAGAATAAATATCAGCTCGGCCATTTGATTATAGGGGTTTAGTGGGGTCACTGATGTACCTTGTTCGTGGTACACGCCCTGATATAGCAAATGCTGTCAGAGAATTAAGTAAGTTCTTGTCATGCTATAATAAGAGCCATTACAAGGCAGCCCAGAGAGTACTAAAGTATCTGAAAGGAACGTCGACGTATGGTCTCATATTTGACGGAAAAAGTAAGGAAGTAATATATGAACTATACACAGACGCGGGCTTCGCGAATGCTAATGAAAACCGAAAGTCAGTGACTGGGTATGTGAGTATTATGGCTGATGCGTGTATTACTTGGAAAAGTTCAAGGCAAAGTACTGTGAGCCTCCACACAGCGCAAGTAGAGCTAATAGCTGCTAGCGAAGGGATCAAGGAGAGCGAGTGGCTATGGGTATTACTAGAGGAACTTGGATTTAAACAAACTGAACCAATAGTATGTTGGTGTGATAATAAGGGAGCGATTAGTATTATTAAAGACCCAGCTAATCATACATCAACAAAGCATATTGATATTAAAGGGCTATATGCTAGAGAAATTAAGGGAAGAATTGTAGTATCATACTGCAACACAAATGATATGATAGCAGATGACCTCACGATGGCACTGCCTCAAACTCAATTTGAAAAACTTAGAAGTCTTATGGGGTTAAGGACCTAAGCCCCCCCTTACCGCAATAAGGTTTGGGATTCGTGCACTGTCTTGGCCATGGATCAAAAGATACTTTGAAGTTAAATCCGCCATGTGGCATATCCAAAACCATCTGGCTCAGTTCGAAGTTTAAAGATACTTCTTAAGTTGAAGTGCACCAAGGACAAAGACTTATGCTGTAAAATGAACAATAAGACGTAACGCTATGATATTGGTTAACTCTCATTGCGTAAGGTTCAAAGGTTAATGATTAGACTACGACACGCCATGATAACATGACCCAAGCACAGCAAGAGCCGACCGTTGACCGCATCTGGGAAGGGAGGGGCAAGCCCCAGCCATGCCTTGGAGAACTGTGCTCTTGCGCCTCCCAGACTCTGGATGGTGGTGCCACAGGATTGCTCCTGGGCTTTTTAACTGTGTTTGTCGTAGCACCCCCGAAGGGTTTGAAAGCGGCCAGAGGCGCTTGGTGGAACCAGAACTTAATAAAGCAAATATGAGAGTGAATGAACTGGTGGGAAGTGCTTTGGAGCAGGGCACTAAGAGACAGAAAACCTAAGAAAATAAGAAACCATAAGGAATAAAGTATTTGATGGGACACAAATTTTGTGGTATTACAAATTAGGGAATAGGTCATGGGAATAGTGGTGTCACTAAATTTGAGGGACGCAAACTTTATTTGGAACCACCAATTTTATATTGCCTAATCTGCGAACGGTCGTGACACGAAGAGTCGCATGTTATTTTTGAAAGGTCACAACTTGATTTAGAAAATGACATTTCATATGCGATAAATGATAGGATAAGAAAGGATGTGCATACTATTAAGAGTCAATTGCTGTTGAAATATAATCCTGCAAAATGCAGGATCACATGGTATTTAAGGAAAGGTCGCAACTTGATTTAGGATAAGGCAAGTCATATGCGACCACAGAAGGGATAGTAAAGATGTGTTTGAACATTTAGTGGGAGTGTTAAGAACTAATTTGGATTGGTCAACTATGTAGCCAATAGAAAAGCTTCACACATCTTACTTAATAAAGGCACTTAATAAGTAGCATATATATTGCCGAGGGGTGTTAATGGCGAGGAGGACGCGTGTCCCCCTCACTCCATAAACTGACGGCTACTAGCTAGCTTAACAGAGTTAGCTTCATGCAACGCATCTCGAGTACGTGTTAGAGTTGTAGCAGCTCTATCTGGCCTACGAGATGTGTTTCCATTCGCATACATTTTCATTGATACGCTGGCGATTGCCGTCTGAAGCAGAACGTCTGCCTCGTGTAAGTTTGCGGTGGTGCAAGCCTTTACCAGTGACTGACTTCACAGCACCATCGAGATGCATACCGTTTGCGGTTATTTCTCGTGGCAAAATCTGATGATTACCAAGTCCTTTAAACGGGGGGGCTATTACCAAACCACCAGAGCCAAACACCGAGCGCATCTACATCAAGGAATTCAAAATCTTCAGGCAGACGATGAAATTTACCGTCACGCTTCCAGCAAATGATAGTCACACGCGATTGTTTCAGGACGCGTCACCTGTAGTCTATTTGCAAACGCCCACAGACCAGCTTCCTTAAGAAGCCTACGGATTGTAGCCTGAAGTTCCTCTTTTCTCATCACACCAGGGTCGACACCCTTTTCGTCTAGTAGTTTCGATAATCCACTCAGTAATAATAATTACTTATAGTAATAATAATAATTTTGCATGCGCTCCACCGCTCTTTGGGTATCTCGCTGCTGATGATACAAGTGAATATAAGGCGAGATTCCGGATTCCGGTCAGGATTACTGATGCATATCGTCTGGAGATAATTTATAGAAAGAAGGCGCTTTTCAGACTTCTGTCCTGTTCCGTTCTGATCATTATCCGCCTCAATCCGTTTCATTCCACGATAAAGGTCTTCATATCTTCTGTGTACTCAATTGGAAGTGAAGCTTCTTCTGTCTGTAGATATCTTTAATTGCACTCCTCTATCCACTTAATGTTGACATCTTCAGGGACTTGGAATTCATTTTATCAAGTAAGAACTTGTCGAAGTGAGATGGTATGGACAACACTTCATTAATTCCACTATGTTCTCCAAAGAAACCCTGGGAAGACGGAAAGGTTTTCGTGATCCATATTTTGATCCCGTTGATGTAACTTTGATATTCCATTATAGTGGTTGACGCGGTAAATGCCCCTCGAACATCAGTGGTGCTAAGAAATTTTGGTGTAGATGATTATCGTTGTTAAATCCGTCAAAGCGGACGTAATGGAGGAAGTGCGGAGCTTGTGCCTTGATTGATGCTCGCCATTTTTGTTTGTGGCTTCAATTATTGCCCAATAAAATAACGATCTGAGCGAAAGACAGCAGCGCTACTGGTCCCTCTCACAACACGTTGAGAGTTCGTCTATACTAAACACAAAATGTTTGTTTCGCATCAAAAGTATAGTTGAGAAAAATAAGAGATCCGTCTTACGATGGGTTACAAAACCTAAGTTTGGACTTACTAAAGTAGGTGATTCAGCATTGCCCTCAAACTCGACCTTTCTCCCGAAATTGTGAGACACCTTTTTAAATCGCTTGTACAGACAAAACTCTCAGAAATAATTATCAACGTTGAATCAAACCGTCTATCAATGATTAATGATCATTTCTACCTTGACACGAACTCGAAGTTGCAGATCAGCAACAGAAAACCGCTTTAAAGTGGATATTTTGACAGCATGAAGTGGGTGGAGCGAGGTATCTGAAGGCAATATTGCGAACTTCTGGAGAAACTGCGATTTTTCGTGCGACTTTCCTACAAGCTTCAGTGTGTATCCGTTAAGTGTCAACGCTCAATGGCTGACTCGGTCATTGGGATTGGAACTACTGTCCAGCCACTCGACATGACGGGCGCTGTTTCAATCGAAGGCATTTTAAACCCCGATGGTGTAAATGAGGTGCATTTCACCTATTCAGAAGAAGCTGTCATTGAGTTAGTGATGTCCAGCTCAGAAAATTTTGAAGAAGAAGCGGGAGAGTCACTCGACGCGCCAGGTTCACTACAAGAGCCTGTTTCTACACATATTGAAATTGCGGAAGCGGGATACGTCATTGTGCGCAGAGTGTTAAGTGAGAACGAAACGACAGATGCATCAAGTATGAAAAAGAGCTACTAGAGCAAACGCATCTTCGAATACAACCTCAGATCAGTTTAAATTTTAAAATTGAGCCGCAAGATTGATTAAATATTAGCTTAGACGGAGGATATTAAGCGATTTATAAATTAATAGTTTGAGAAGATGGCGGACCACTATATTTGATTTTACTATCATTTATTGCGCCATATTAAGTGGTAGAGAGTCAATTCTGGAGTTTTTGTCTGTATAATACATTTCATGATACTTTCAAGCGAGCTTAGAATATCTAAAACAAGTACTGTAATATATAATCAAATTTGAATTCTTGGTGAGGTGCCAAATCATCTTTTGAAGACGACGAGCCTTTGTGTTTAAGCGTGAGAGAAGAACATTCAGTTATGAGCCAAGGTAATTCATAAGATTTTCCTAGTTTGCACAAAGAAGGCATAATTTGACAGGCTAATCCATATTTTTTACCAGTTTCCAAGTGTTCAAAATATTCAAGCATAATATAAGGGGTAGTAGATATCCTTTCAATATAAATTTTCCGATAGTGATGATGTCTTCTAAAGAGGTTTCTTTGTTTGGACAGTGAGGAATTTTTTTTAATCAAATAGGCATGTCTAAACGATGTTCAAGAAGCGTATGTTTATCTAGGTCTTGGTCACGTAAGTTCCTCCATGTTTTAAATGTATTGAACCAGTATTCCCAAACGGTTTCCATTTGTTTGGGGCTGGTGTCGTTTGTGGTATCTGAACGTATAATATATCAAATCCGTCTCCACTATTGTTGAAGCGACCAGTAAAAGTTTGGATTGCAGGTTTATATGAACGAGGTGGGGTAAATTTTTACAAGCTGATTTTTCTGCATCTCGTGCACAATCTTAGTGTCGCTCCAAATTTCCAAAATTCTAAAGTGGCTGGGAGGCCAAGCCCCCTTTTGACGAGGGCCAATGTAACCATTCCTCCGCAAAATAAACTGAAATGACTTCATTCACACCGATTTTTCCGTAAAAGGAAGGCTTTGCAGAGATTTCGTACTTGTGTTGCGACATTGCCAGGAATAGTGGTAGCTGGTGCTGTGTACCAAAAGATCGGCAATACGATATACTTAATATGCCAGCGCGTCCACTCAGCGTACGACCTCTGCAATGCCAGAGTTAACATCGTTCGACCATTTTTGGGACAATGGATTCAAAGCGAGAGCTGTGGTAACGTTGGGTTTTTTACAATTCCTAGCAACTTTGTGATACCCGAGTTCTCGATGACATTGAAACCTTCAGAAGTAAGTAAAACTCTTACATCAAAATCGCAAGCATCAAAGGGAAATCTTCTGTTTATAGCTGTTCAGGGTTAAACCGGATGCATTGAAATAATATTGTACCGTCTCTATAAAAAATTGTGTGAGCCTCAAGTTGCCTAATTTACCTGTACAATCATCCGCAAATGCACTGAGATGATAGGGGGGCTCGGTGACTTCGGAAGCTGTATTATAAATGACCATTGGTTCCAGAAAAATTACAAAGAGTGCTGGTGAAAGTGGATCCCCTGTCGTGCTCCGCACCCTAATTCAAAACATTTACTTGCTACACCATTTACCAGAACAATCTCAGCTGTTTCTTTGTAAAATGTGTGAACCATATTTCAAGATGATTTCCCCAAATCGATATGTTTGAGGATCATATCGAAAGCTGATCATAGAACGCTGTCAAAACCCACGTCGCTGGAACTTTGCCATACGCCTTTTGTTGAATTGAGAAGCGTCAATCAGTTCAAACACTTTTGCCCATTTCTCAGGAAACAATTGGTAATATTTCACGGGGATACCATCCGGACCTACGGATTTTCCTGTCGCAGTTTTTTTGCCCAAAAGATTCATGTGCTGTCATTGGGGAGTCTAGGTAGCGGTGACCTTGTAACCATAAAGTCGCCCGCGCGCTTTAATAATGACAGGAGCTCAACAAGTTGAAATGTGTTTTTTAAATTTTCGAGTTCAGTCCCAAAATGGACTTTGGAAAATTGCCCCTCCCTATATTTTCTGTGTGACGCTGCCATTAAATCTGGGTGTGCCGTCGTGATACCATCCGGTATTCTAACGTTTTGTATTACCATACGCATATCTGACTTGTATGGGCTGCGGAGGAAATGTTTGTTTCCAGTTTCACCAAATCTGACGTCCAAATCAAATTTGGCTTGTTGTCGCGAGCTTTTTATTATCAATAAAGGAGTCCAGTTCTGCTTTGGCAAATTCTTTTTGTTTTGCAGTCAGGTCAGTTGGTGAGGATGCATGTGCAGCTTCAGCCTCGTATCACGCGTGTTTCAATTGTCGGTGTGATTCCGGGTTTTGAATTCTTTGACCATTTCCCTGAGAAATATTGCATCCGCTCTTTTGTGTACACTCGACTTAGAAGTAATGTCGCATGGAAAGATTTTCACAGAGGCGATCCAGATTGTGTCCAAGTACCTTGTGTACAACCGAATTATGTAATATCCGGTGCTGGCACTTCCATTGAGTGGCGCAGTATCCAGCTGGTTTGGAGATTTAAACTTAAAACAGATGGACAAGTGTTCTTCTTTATAGAATTTCCTGTCTGTTACATGGGATATTCCACCCAAGTCATCCGATAAGAGTGTTTGTGAAAGAAACACATGGTTACCCCGATTTTCCTGTCTGGACCAGTAAATTCCTTTTTATCTGGCCACCAACTTCTCCATACATCCGTGACTCCAATTTGTAGTTGCTATGTAATCAATTCTGTCCGTCCGTGGCCATGAGGATATGGATGAATTTAGTGATCTTTCCGACAGATAGTCTTTTAGATTTGCTTCGTTGCAATACAACTGTGAATATCAACCTATCAATTCTCATCTCTCCCTAGTTTCAGCCAATGATATTGATTAGGTTAGGTTTGCAGCTTCTGACACTTTCCGACAAATATTTGTCGGAAGCTCATCCAAAATATGTATATATCAATACAAACATGAAGTAAAAATAATGTTTTGAGTATATTCAAACGGTTCTTACAAATAGGCTTAATCATATAATAGGACAGGTGAGAAGGACACTGGTAGTTAGACATTCGTCCCCACTCTATAAAAGCAGAAAGACACGCCCATGAGCCTTTCCGCTTTTGTGCCGACGAACACGCAAAAGGCACGCGCCACTGCGATCAGTGCGTTCAAGAGAATGCTAGAGCTTGAGGGTGTTAGCATGGAGTTTCTCCATGCAAGCATTCTCAATGATAGTTCTGGTAAACGTCTTGCCGCAGCAATGGATCGATCCGGCTATTATCTTGCTACAAATGAAGGTAAGAATGGTAAGTTGGCACGGAACACCGCGTCTTCGTACTTTAGAAATGTTAAACTTTGGTTATTCGACATGTACCCGCACTTGCGTGTGGCTACTGAGTTGATATTGTTAAAGCAAGGTAAAACGCTAGATAAGCACTGCTTAAAACGTGAAAATGGTGGACTAACTAATAAGGCTCATCCTTGTACGAAGGAGGATTTAAAAGCTTTAGTCCGTTATGTTGATAGCACCGCCCGAGTCGATGCAGACTACCAGGATGCTGCCCTAGCATGCCTGATGTGGCAGTGCTTCGAGCGTTCTTCTGATCTCAGCTACGTGCAGAAGTAGCACGTCTCCGTGTCCGCGGACAGTGCTTTCTACCTGCGGCTGCTCCGGGTCAAGACGACCGAGGAGCAGGATTTTACCTTGGTGCCAGACAAAGACGACTTCTTGTCGTGTCCGTTGCTCACACTGTCTGTAGCCTTGGTCACGCAAGAAGCTACATGCGCGTCCCTGCTTGGCCATCTGCCAGCTCTGAAGCCACAAGTCGCTACACCACTCGACGCTGGCGTCCCGCTGCACGACTTGCTTGCGGCCGAAGCTTTAAGGCGCCGTGGTGACAACCCCCGTACCAGCCGCCACTGTCAGTGCCACTCGCTCGTCGACACAAGCGAGCACATGCACCACGGTTAGCAGTTCCCCGCCGCAGAAGAAGCCCAGGGGAGGGAATGTAAAACGGGGTGAAGAGAGCATGCAGGGCCATGTCAACCGGATACTCAAGCGCGTCGCTGAGCCAGCAGGAGTTGCAGCCGACCTTACCTCTCACTCTTTCGTCGCGGCGGAGCTCAACACGCGAACGGCGACGACCACCTTGCAGCCAATGGATCTTCGACCGTGGGGCGTGGGACATGACCAAGACAAACAAGGCGTTCATCTACATCACGGACACTGCCCGTGACGACCAGAAGGTTGCTCGAGCCTTGAGTGGATGGGAAGCCGATGCGTCTCCCAAGGTTATCGACATCGCGGCACAGGACCACACGACGCGTGAGCGGCTTCGGTGTTTACAGGAGCTTCTGTTCAGTACGTGTACGGGGCTAACGGAAAAACGGCTCAACGCGAGTACCAAGGCACTTAACGTACTTACAGCTTACCTTGTACGATACTTCCCGCAGCTCAAAGCGTTAGCACCGGAAGCCCCTATCGTCGCTCGTGTGGAGGAATGCCTGGAAGCCGCTCAGATCTGTACCGCTGACTTGCTCGCGTGATCCATGGCGCTGAATGAGGAAGCTGCAGTCTGTGCACAAGAACAAGAGAAGACCGAAGAGAAGACGCACACGTGTCAAGATCATGGTCACATTCTAGCTGTCGTTGAAGAGCTTATTGCTTCAAACAGCTCATGGCAGCGCGTCTAGCTATTGTCGAAGCGGCTCAGCTGAAGGGGAAGAGAGCACACGTCACTACTGAACAAGAACAAGTTCCAACATCGTCAGACCAAGAACCTAAACCAAAACGCAGAAAGAATCAAGCTACGAACCTGTCTGCCGCATGGTACGAATGGTACACCAAGGTGCCTCGTGTGTGGGACTCAAGAGATCGCCAGAAGAAGTCGGAGTTCCGCCACGTCGTCGCCTTCATGAAGCTGTTCCTCCCTCAGGACTTCGCTCTAGATGTTAACGCGGAAGACTACAGAGATCAAGTCCTCGACGCCGGCAGTCGCGCTGAAGACGCAGTTCTCGCGTTCTTGAAGGCACGTGGTACCAACGCGAAGGGTGCAGAAAGTGTCTTGCGCGCACTGCGACCACTGCACAAGTCGGGAGCCTTGGATGAACGCATCTACGCGTACAAGCGTCTCCTTGTCATCGCACGCATCGAAGACCCCGCACCTGTCGACACACAAGACATATTTACCATAGTATGTCACGCGTAAAGACCACAGAGATCCCTGCATCAAATACATGCATTGTATAGCCTAACAACCACCACCACATACTCTGTCACTACTTACCGCATTACGCCGCCCTTCACACGTCGCTATATCCACCGACATGCGCACAAATCACCACACACTGAATACTGCACACCTTCAGCTTCTCACGGCGCCCTTGCCATGGTCGATGCTCGCTAGGCCCCTCCCCAAAATTTCTTGGTGGCAGCGGGTATCGATCCCGCTCCTCAGGACAAAGCCTGCGCTCAACCTCTGAGCTTCGTCGTCGGAGTTGGGCGGGTGGAGGCCACTGGAGATCTGATGGGTTTGGACCCAAAAAAGAAGACTGATGTGCTAGGTTTCCTGTCGGCAGAGTCTTTATTCGTGGCGCTCTCGTATTGGCCAGCTAAAAACCTTACTAAGGTTTTAAAACGATTGACTGTAGAGAATACGTCACTATTGTGAGTTGAGTATGTCATTCTTTGAGCGATAACCGCTCCTATTAGTGCCCCCCCACTCGCGTATGGGGTCTCATTCATGAATTTGCGGGCTGGAGTGCACATTGCTCCAAGCTCATAATAGCCTTATATAAGAAAAAGCCGTTTTTCTCGGCCTACAGGCCTCTACAGCGCATTTCCTGGCGCCTACGAATCACTTTTTGAAAGCTGACTGGGGTTGTCGTATTTGTGGGATGTCGGAACCGTTGCGATATGGGGTAATTTAATCCATTAAAGAATCCAACAAGATATTAAAGTCTCCGAGTACGAAATGATGACTGTCAACCAGAAAGTTTGTTAGTAGAGATGAGAGGAATAATAACCTCTGATGTAATTGGATAGGAGCATACATCACGTGAATAAAGATGACAAAAGCAGAAGTTTGGGCTTCCACAACAAAGTAATGATGACCTAAAATGTCGAAATTGTCAGGGATTCAATGGGTAGCCGTAACATCATCAATTCGCTGAAAAGGGTGTTTCCCAGATAATAGTATTCCAATTCCATCTCGCCCACGAGTTGTCGCAAAGTCAGGGGTGGTGTGACGCGACCAGAATGATATTGACTTCGAATCACTTCCTTTTAAGATGTTGGTAACTCGACGTACCGCATCACGTGAGGTGAATTTCGTCTCTTGGAAGGAAATTAGTGAATAATTGAAGCTAAGATCATTAAGATATCCAACGTGGGACGTATTTAATCTACTTGCTTTCAAACTGATGCCGGGGAGGCGCCAAGGTGAATTAGAGATTGGAAGTTTCAATGTCAGTGTTAGTCTGAACTTAGAACTGCGTGATTGTAGTGTTTAGAGAGTCTGCATTTTCGTACACAATTAACTATAGTAGTTACTATGTAGCCAGGAAGACGAATACTGTAGTGTTCACCTAGTTCACCATTCCACAGTGCGTACTTTACGGAATGTCATCTGACCAAAGAAGGAAAGATGCACATTGAAGACAGTCTGGTTTCGAAAAACCAGCTAGTGTTTTTATTTTGATTGGATCGTGGTAAATTTGAGGGGCATTGACACGCAGATAATAATTGGCTAAGGCAAACGATCTGGCTTTGTCTGTGGTGAACAATCTGTCCAGTACAACAGTCAGGGAGGGAATGTCGATTGAATAGTCAATTTTCACCCTTGGTAGAAGCTGCATGTTTGTTCCATGAGAACTAAAAACCACTGTAAACTTCGAACACATCATGCTCAGAGATAGCGATTCCCAATTGAGGCGTGGGTTCCATTACCAAAGCTTGGAAAGCGTGTGGCTGAGCCACGATTGCTGCCCGGCGACGTTTTGGTTCATTTGGATGCTCAGATGACTTTAATGCACGTGTTGCTTTCTATCGAAGATGAGTTCTTTGCATTTTGGTACGGGGAACATCCAAAAGGGTGTGGGTTGCAATTAGTTTGCCAACGTCTGGGGTGGGTGGTAGTGGTGTTGACGATACTGTGAAATTGTCCACGTACACCTGAACATCAGTGCCTTCAGCGTCGTCATCTTCATCGACATCATCAAAGGCGATTTCGTATCGTGTCGGGAGGGAGGTTTGTCTGTAGCTACAAAACGACCGTGATATGAGCAAACCTGACCTCATTTTCGGAATCTACACATAACAAACAGCTATCGCCACTGATTTTTGTAAATCCTAGGAAGATACAGACGACGCCTTTTTGGTCTTTTTTATAGCACCAGGGTTCCTGATTGATGCATATGGGCATAGATTAATGTGGGATAAACATGGCACAAACACCCAAACTTTTTTAAAGAGTCCCAAAACTTGCAGCCAATGGTGGAGGACAAAGTTGTCATTTTAACCAAAAACATATATGCTGTGATGAACCGCCGGAACCTATTTTCCACTGGTGTCCCGCTACGCTGCGTCAGACCCCGTACATCTCTACCACCAGCTAGAGTATCCTCGTCCGATATGTCGTCTCCATCATCGTGCGAACGATCCCCGTGAGATACAGAAGCTGTTTCACTTGGGACACCATCACTTGGACTAAGTTCCTCCTTAAAATTCTTGTCTTTCTCCATGACTTCATCTTGGTCCGCGGCGCTTGAACTTCCGGGTGAAGCTTAAGTAGACACATCAACAACCATTTCCACGTCATCATACAATTCTTGAGGCATCATGAGCGACAAGTCCACCAAGTGCTCCGGTCCGCTTCCACCAACACATAGAGCAGCGAAATTCTCCAAGTATTCCTGTTTTATGGCGACGTCACGCTCTTGGACTGTGGTTTCGTCGCCACCTCCACTTACAGCCAAGGTGTTCAAACGACTCCCTGCCAAAGGGCTCGCCTTACCCTCATCTCCACAATCGAGATGAAGGTTCAGCAGCTCGTCGTTGGCTTGAGCAATTGCTGTCTTTCGCTACCTCGCGTACGGGGTATTGTGCTTGACTTTCTCTCTATCACTTCCTGGAGAGCCTCTACCGGAACTCCTGGACTTGGCCATGACGTCGGCGACACTCCATTTCTATGCCTTGATACTATCCTTCCCAATGCTGACTGCCTTGGATACACGTTTGTGTCGCCCATGAGCCCCCACTAGTTGCAGAGGGACGTGATGCTTCCTGGGCTGTGTCGACGCTGAAGAGGAAGCCATCTTAGAGTGACGGGGTCACGTAAGTGCCTTGTTTAGAGGAAGCGGGTTACCACTAGTTTACAAATACCTAGTGAACGAACGTTCACAAGTCCCTGGTCTTAGGGGACTTAGTAGCTAGAATAGAGTAAATCTTAGACTAAATGTTTTTACTTGTTAATTAGCTAATTTGACCTGTAATATGAATTATACACAACTTTATTTTGTTTGCGTGATTGATCGGTTCTCAAGCAGATAGCCACCTTATCGGTGGTGTACCTTACACTACCGACCAAGAAGTACCCCTTAAGTGGATACCTACTTCCGGTGGTATCTAATCTGGGATACTCCCCATGTAGCCCCGTTACCTAACAGTGCGCCAACACCTCTCATTTATCTTGGGTCCAGTGACCGCAAGTATCAATGTTTCCAGTTTGGTTTTCCCAAGCGGTCATTACGAAAAGTACCTCCTAACACACAAAATTGGCTGAGATTTTACTCTCAAGTCCACTACCGCTTCTCCTCTTCCCAGAAACAAAACCGCTTTCTTTTACTTTACCCCTTGTTTGGACGACAATGACGTGCCGTCGTGTCTACCAGTGATAAATCTGTCGCACAACTCACAAATAGGTTGATGGCGCGGTCACAAATTGAACCGAGCGCATTCAGATACAGCATCCAATTTGGAGATAGACATGTTTGCCACTGACCCAGACACGACAGGCTCGCTTTTTTGCATGGATCAGACGAGAACCGCTCCGGTTGTCTTGAACGAATGGTTTTCTGTAATCTAACTTTCGGTTTCGGCTGGCAGAACACACAAGAACGTATGGCAGATTTGTAGTAGCACTACGTTTTGAATGCTGAAATCAAAATCTGTTGTTTCCTATAGATATACAAAAATGTATGAAATCTGCTCTGAAACTGTAACGGCTGACATGCTCACTGTCACCAGAGCGGTTGAGCTGAAACAAATCACAGCCTAATCATGGGCTACTCTTCGACGACTGGGTACACTTCTCGGAGCATTTCATAACTGCGTTCATGTGCTACATGACCGACGGGGTGCCTTACCACCCGCCACTAGCTATGGCATCGGTACTGGGGCCACCGGATGCAGAAGCAGGCGATACGGCCATCACCCACAATGAGGAGACGCTCCGCGGCACATTCATTTTGAATTGGACTGTGATCGGTAAGACAATTGACCAAGTTATCTTTTTGTCGGTGACAACTGTCCGCTCACCAATAAACTCGTCCAGTTTCGTAACGTACCGTTGGTGGGGTTGCAGGTCCCCGCTTAAACTTGGCTGTATCAGTAGTGACGAGACCATGGAAAATATACTGGAAAAGATCCAGAAGCTGAAGTTACGACTCCGTACATTAATTCAATCGGCGAAGTCGAGATATGACACATTTCTGGAGCCTATCACAGTCACATTCTTCCACACGATCGATGGACGCGACAGCTCCTAACAGTACTAGCAATCTTGTTCATGCGTTAATCACCTCACAGAAAGAGCTGTGTCAACCTCATTTCAACCCCTCACAAAATGAACAGTCGGATCACTAAAGATCATGTCGGTATTTGCTGGCAAATAGGATATTTCCTTTTCCAAGCAATTGTGATAAGCCCAGCCCTTGCTAGGAACCTTAGTTGTTTAATCGGTGGCTTGCATTCACTCAGAACCATCAACAGAATTAATATTTTCCTCAGCATACCGGTTTTGTCAGACTTCCGCAACTTAACCATATTCTTGGAACGACAATACCATCTACTTAACCAAATTCAGGATTTGATTCACAAGTTGTCGCAACCAACCTTCTTGGACGCCAAGCCATTAATAATCTAAAATAGAGTTTGACACTATTTTTGATGTTACAGAGCAGCCAAAGGAATGTCCTGTGCAATCTGACCAAGTTGAACAGACCAACTCCATTTTAAATTTGAAACGCAATTGTAATGAACTTCTGTACTACACTACCTTATCCTTAAACCGGTAGATCTTATGTGAGGATGGATCAAAATTAGAATTGCGTCAGACCCTCAGTAGTGTGGCTGCAGTCCGTAAATATTCGTTATTATCAGCAACGTTTGCTTCGAAAATAATGATGTCCGCCTTTTGAAAAACGAAAGTGCAATTCGCACACTGCACATAGCAGTATCCGTTTTCGTTGCGCAATGACAGACTCCCCCTGAAAGTGAATACTAATGGGAGTAGCAATTGTTGGACAGCCAGCCTTATTATCGCTCTCAAGGAACGGAAGAATTATTCGCCCGGTGTCCAGGGGTACCGAAAATGCTATTGCTATTGTGTTCGAGGATGCAGCAATACAAATAACTTCACATATCTCCCAGCCATAGTCGTCTGCAATAATTGAACGTATTGCAAGAAATACATCGGAGCTTGTGGGGAATCTGTATATTGCGAGATTATTGTGTGCCGCGCACAACGTTGCGCATAGTCGCCGCACTCCAGTACCTACGATTTACCTTTAAAAACAGTATGCTTTCAAGGTGCAATGGGGTCATCGCTTGGCGGTGAAGGCCAACCACTGCTTTGGCTTTGCTAAAAAATCGCTCGACGACATTGGAAGTCGGAGCGATCACAGCCACCTGGCCGATGTAACGTGAAGTCGATTGACGAAGACGTCTCGCCCGCTCGAGCGCATCCGCAGCGAAACCTTGGTCGACTGACGTTGCTTCCGAAGGCCGCGGTGGCGGAGACGTTTCTGCGGCCAGCGGATCCAACATAGCTTCCTCGTCGGGCGATAGCGTGCTCTCCCGACCCAGCAAGACGTTAACGCAAGCGCGTTCGAATCCAGGGCTCTTGACGATGTCTGCATCGGCACGTAGGTAGTGGGCGACCTCAGGCTTCTGTGCGATAAGCGCATCGAAGAGATCGCGCACGTCCAGTAGGGTTACATCGTCGGCACTTTGCGGTTTTTTGGACGTCAAACATCTTGAGGTTGACGAGGATCGCTTTCAGTTGCTTCTCCTCCCGGCGAGTTGGCATACATGCCGCCAGGTCGTCGTCGTCGTCATCGCAGAGGAACTCCTTCAGCTCAAAGTACCTCTTCACCATGTCGAATGTAGAGGACCAGCGGGTGTCCTGATTAATGACAGGATGCAGGTGTGTTTTTCGACTAACACACAAAAATCAAATTATTAGATTTCAGAAGACACATAATCATTAACGCAACTCACCGTAATTTTGCGGACACCAAAAGCGAATTCTTGATCTTGCACATCAACTTCTGCACCTTATTAAGTAGATCATCGTCGCCAGCAAGTAGTAAATTGACTGCCAGGTTCAGACGGTGGCTGGCGCAGCCCACCATCGGAACCTGCAGCTTGTCGGCGACAGCACCGTTCACGGCGCAATTATCGCCGACAATGTAGGCGATACTGGCTTTGCTACGGCCGTAGTAGGAGAGAATGGTGTCCAGAAACTTGACGTGGCTCCTGGCAGTAAGGTCGTCAACGTTATCGTCGATAATTGGGGCCATCGCGATCAGAATGTTCTGCGCCTTGCCGTCGTGGCGAAAGGACGCAAAGACAGCGACGTAATGCTCTGACCTGAACGTCCACCCGTCGAAAATGATACCGAACGACTTTGGGAGGATACTACCGATCACAGTTTCAACCTCACGGACCAGCAGGCTCATGTACTTGACCAGGCTGTCCGTTGAAAGGCTGCCGATCTTTACGTAGTTAGATGCCGCTTCCGTCTCGCAGAACGAGAAGGACAGGTTGCAGGAGAGCACCATGTCGATCCAGGAGAAGATCTTGTTGGTCTTGTCGTCGATGAACCTAACTAATGTGCCAGTATTGGCACTGGCGCTAGTCATCTCCGCGACGAAATTCGTGTGCCACATGAAGACGTGGCCTAGCAGATTGGTGTAGCCAGTGTTGGGCTCCATACGGCGCTGGACGCCACAGCGGCACACGAACTGAGCAGTAGGCTCTCCGTTGTCATCGAGCACACACTTGAAGTAGAAGGTCGAGACCTGCTTCGACGTGAACGGGGCGGTGCGACCCTTCGTTTTTGCTTGATTGACCTTCTTGGCGTTTTTCAGCGCTCTAGACGACGACGATGCGGCCTTTCGGCGCGGCTTTGGAACACTTCGCGGAGTTTTGGCAGGCATCGTGGTGCGTGGAGTAGACAGAGGACTGTGAGTGTGCTGAACAGAGTGAAAATGCCCAGATGTGAGAAGCTTACTGTCTTATAAAGAAGTTCACGTGCTCCAGTCAAACGAGCGCGACCTGTGGACCAGTGATTGAGCTTCAGCTGGTTAAACCGAACCAAAACCAGACCGCAAGTGGACCGGACTCGCCGATAGGGTTATTGGCGATGGAGGTAACAAAAACAAATATTTTAGCATTTCAAAGCAAAGCCGAAAATAAATAATTTTTCAACCAAAATACAAAAGTATTTAATAAAAAATAGTATTTTCGGAACCCCTGCCGGTGTCAGTCAGACCGTTTTCACGTTTAATCGGTATGGTCTTACCACACATTCGTGTTCACGTATAAATTTATACGGGATGCTTGATTAATGAAACATTGAGACGGAAATGAGAATCTCCAGCACAATTCGTTAGATTAATTACAACCATACACCGTCACTTGCGAGATCTGCCAGCTACACTTTCTGAGACCACTATCACATTTTCCAACACCCACGTACAGGCCACCGCACACCATAAACCTTAAATTTTAAACTACAGCAGCGTTGCAATAGTTCGTACCAATTGGAAGATATTAACTAGTCCAAAGATATTCATAAATTCCAAATATTAAGACCTATGGTTGTGTTCCCAATACACTGACATTCTTGAGTATTGTGTCTCCGTCATTCAACGTGTGATATCTAGATACCCTTTTTGTTTTGAGTGCGTAAGTAGTCGATGTCATTACACATTGCTAATATCATATATATGGCTCGAAGCGCACTTGGTTCAGAGCAAAACCCTTCAACGTAGTCATTCGTGGGACATCGGTATTATTCTACTATTTCCTCCACGTAAGACATCACGCTGACCGCGACCGTGACCGCCACCTTCTTGCTAGTTTTCACGGCGCTTCCAGGTACCGCAATTTGCACTACCTCAGTTTCGCATCCTCTACCACCGTAGCATGAGTCACGGCGCAACATAAGGTTGTCGCTTGTAGAGTGTGCCTGTGAGTTTATGTATTTGCAAGTGATAAGGAGCATATATTTTAATCGCTCACACAAAGCCCTGCTCGCGAATTGACGCTAATTAGCCAGCAGAAACAATGTTAAGTTTTGGGAATAACGCGACGGTGTCAACAAGTGATAAACGACATGTAAGTAAGGCTATTGCAAAAATGTGCTGCACATATTTGAGACCATTTCCGTTTGCTTTTTGAGATGCGAGGGTGCCCTCTATATCGATCTTTCTTCACCTTTAAAGTCTTTGTGCGAGTGTCAAATGCATTCCGTGAATGTGGTTGAACAACAAATAAGTCTTAAACCGGCGAAGAAAGCAAATGCGATATGGGTGGCGATGAAGCAGGCAATTTGATTGTATCATTGGTGAACATGATACCGACCAAGGTAGCCGAGTCGACTGTAAGTGCTGCAGCCGATGCGTTGTCGGGAATGTTGAATGTTCACCTGGTGCGCCAACAAATAAATCTAAAACCGCCGAGGAAAAGAAATCAGCCATGCATGAGATGTTGAAAACTTGGCTTCAGGAAGACCTGCATTCTCGTAGCAGTCCCTAGTGTAAATTCGAACCATGGTACCAGTGACCGGGACACCTTCCATTCTTAAGGATTAAATCCAAATAACTAGCTGGTGATCACGTTTCCAACGCTCGAGAATTCATAAAAGGGACACCCTGAAAGGTTGTGTTGCGACTCTTACGTGCGACGTCTTTTTAACGCCATTGCCAAGAACAATTTCATTACAGTATGACGTCGTGTAGCACCTGTTTCGGAAGAAATCGATCTCTATGACGACATTTATTTGGTTGCAGCGTATAACCACAGCTTCATCGGTCATGAAATTGCGCTAACCGCTCAAGGCAATAAGCGACCCATCTACGATTCGGTAGAAGGCAAGGCAATCACATCGGCGATGGACCGGATGTGTTGCTTCTCATTCGTTCGTCCTCGTCTTCAGAAAGAAGTAGGTGATAGATATTGGTAGGGATTCGCTTTATCAATAGCGAGCTTTTACCAGCGGTCAACCGTTTTTTGCGCATTGCTTTAATGCATTCATGTACCGTTGTGATTCGGTACGAGACCAGAGAAACGTGAATGAGGAAGCCTTGTGCGAACAACAATAAAACCCACTGGGGAAAGGAAGAAGTGCAGTAAACGTTAGGAACATTTTATGTAGTTATTCGTTTAGTCATTTTTATGCAACATGACCAGAGTGAGCTTCTAGGGGTTGCATCCTGCGCTTTATCCTTAGTAATCTAAGACGATACTTATCTCATGCCGTAGTGAAAATTTCGGCTCGCGATATTCGGCATTGAATTCGTCTCTCTCAGCTTTCTCCGTTACTCACGTGTAGTTGGGCTTGTAGCAGGTTTTGATGCATCTATGATTGTCCACATCAATGATACTTGATTGCTATACTGTGCTGGTAACAATTAGAATCAAGAAATGCGGTAACTTTCCCCTCCCACACCAATGTGAGAGCATCCGACATTGTAAAACTCTACTTCCAACGAGTAAGAAGGAAACTCATCGGAACATTACTGCACTTCAAAAATTCAAGAAATATTTTCGACTCGTCGTTACACATTTTCAATACCGTAAATAGCGCTTCTTTCTGTTTTATACGGTACAAATAGTACTGGTGGCTGCAATACCTGAATCGCAGTAGTGCCTTGATCTTCACTTCACGGTCACCACGTTAAACAAGGTGGTGTATCGAGGGGCGGGCTGTGTCGCTCTGGAACAGCCCATCGCTCGTTGGCGCAGCACTACAGCCGTCTGTGTCCAGTGATCCGCATGCTGAGCCCATCCAAGCCAGCAATAACGGGATAGTAGGTAGACCAATCTGTTAAAGATGTTTGTGCGGCAGCGAGGCAAGTGTTGTAAAAAGAAGAATGGAAGAAATGATGGTTCAAGTTGATTAGTAAGGTTATACAGGGGAAATTACTTACTTTCCTATTACTTATTTAGCAGATATCGGAGTGACTAGTGGTCGAGGCTTGATTCGGTACTACAAACGGGAAATCACCAGTATGTAAAGATGTGAAACGAGGATTCGTACTGTCGTCGGTTCTAACCAGAAACGTGGTACCAGCATTTCATCTATACGCAATAATACCCTGATTGCACTAGCCTCAGTCGAAACTGTCGATTTCTGCTACTGTTAGGGAGTATCATTTAACGAGTGATAAGATCACTACAGCCCAGGCCCCGGCAAGACCAGAAAAATATGTCGACCCATCTCGCGCAACGTCACATTCACGGGGTCGATTGTTTACAGTCTCTTGGTACGTAAGTGATGGTCGTTGCCTCACACTGCAACCGCTCGCACACACTGCTGAGCTTCCGTAGATGACGCAACACACCCAAAATCTTATTGTAATTATTATTAGCCTTCTACAGTCTCCATGAACCGAACGTGCGATTTCAGTGCCTTGTAGTACTCCAGAATGTCGTAGATAGACAACCAGCGTGTGACGTAGCGTTTCTTGGCGCAAGGGAGCGGTGTATATAGCTCAGCAGTGTTGTTGGGTTGTCGTAACCGCGACATTAGGTTACTAACCTTCTGTAACAAAGGTTCGTGTTTAGTTAAAGACTTGTTAACTGCCATGTTAAATCTGTGCAAGACACAACCGACCAATGGAACACCGAGCTTTGTGACGATACTGTGGCTAGTGATACAGTTATCTGCCACGATGACTTCACCATGTCAAGTGACAACCGGCACATTCTTGAGCAGAGCAATATGAGAATCGGAATCTTGACTGCCTCCACCTAGTGGCGAGAGAGTCAGCAGTATTCGGCGGGGTCTGCCTCCAGTCATGTAGAGCGCGTAAACCCCACAAAAATGTATTACGTCATGTGCCTACCCGTCGTGTGAATAATACCGAACACTGTAACCATCTCATATGTGATTACGATGTCCTGGATTGTTGCTACCGTTACCATGTCAGCTTTTGAGTTTGTTGATTGCCCACTTGGACATGGGTCTTTGCGTGCTAATTGTCTACTTCACTTAGTGGCATGCTCCGCTCAACAACCCACTCGAACTATTGGTAGCGGTGAGATGTCTCTTCGACCACGAAACCGAATGCTTGGAGTGAGCGGTCGCTGTCGCGGTGGTGAGCCTCGTACTGCCCGCGAAAGTCTTTGTGGAGACTTACCAGGTGCGATATTAAGTTAGAATAGCTAGTGTCTGGCAGTTATTTCCTGTCAGAGCCACAGATTATACACCGATGAAGTGCTTCGTCTTGAGACTCGAAAAAAGCGCAAATGTTCTTGTTCACCACATTATCTGCTAATTTTAAAAAGAACAGAAAAGTAAGGTTTCTACTAGCGCTTACGACTACCAGCGCGATACTCTGTAAAAAACAAGCAAAGTTAGGATTGAGTAAACTGTGTCAGACCGTCAGGGAGGACCGCGAATTGGTCGAACCGAGTGAGACGGACATGGTTGGACTGAGATTCCATCTCGACAGCAATTATATTGCAATAATTGCAGCAATATATTATGGCGATAATACATATAAAACAGTTATTGTAGTACAGAACTTAGAATGGGGCACTTTACTTTTTTAAAAAAGGCTATTAAGGTGATACTCTTAATAAGGTATGCCTTTTTATAAGATAAATGTCATACTTGAAATCGTTGCTATTTGAGGACAAGTGTTGCCAAATTGGAGGGTCATTGGTCAACAAGCAACCAGTAATTCAAGCTAATGGCGGAAGAAGCTACGCCTGACGCTGCTGCCTTTGTGAGTGCGTTGTACCGCAAGGTGCTTCTCTCTGTGAAAGCCTCGAACGCAGTTCCGTCCGAAGATGATGGCTTCCACTTCCACACCCAATTCAGCTCCGAGTTCTCAGCGCGATCCAAGAGTTCAGGCGCCAAGGCCGAAGCGCTCGTGCGACTGTTAACCAAGCGCCGACGCGCCGACGTGGACGCAGACAACGCAGACAGCAGCGACGAGGACGAGGACAATACACAGGAGCTCTTTGACGGGCCGGAGCCTAATGCGCGCGTCACAGATTACGCTGATATGCTGCTGGATGAGGCATCCAAGCATCTTGCTCGCTTCGTGCATGGTGAAACAGAGGCTTCTAGTGAAGAGAAGAAGCTACGTCCACTGGAGAACAAACCACAGGTCTTTGAGAAGAGCAAGAAGGCCAAGAAGGAGGAAGTTGCCGAGAAGAAGATGGCACGAGGAGCTCAGGACAAGCCACAGGACAGATTCGACGAGAAAATCGACAACTCTGATGCGCCATTTGTGTCCAAGTTACGTGAGAAGATTCATGCATTGAGTGATGGAGCTGCAGTTGTGACGATGGAGGATGAAGACGACGAAATGGCTACTAGAAATCCGTACTTCCAGGAGATTAAGGGACTGAAGTATGCACCGTGGCAGTTGGAGGTGTCTGAAGAGCCCTATGTAATGGTAGAACTAGAGAAGGCATCGTATTTGTGGGTGGACTCGGAGGAGAAGCTCATGCAGATGATGAAGTCGCTGACTGCTGCTGAAGCTCGCGTGATTGCGGTGGATTTGGAACACCACAGCTACAGGTCGTACATGGGACTTACATGTCTGATGCAGATTTCGACAGCATATGAAGACTTTTTGGTTGATACACTGGCGCTTCGTGGGAAGTTGCAGACGCTGAACCAGGTGTTCTGTGACCCAGAGAAGGTCAAGGTGCTGCATGGTAGTGATATGGATATACTGTGGCTGCAGCGAGATCTTGGCTTGTACGTTGTTAACCTCTTTGATACTGGTCGTGCAGCTCGTTTGCTGGAGTACCCACGCTTCTCCTTGGCATACATGCTCAAGCGTCACTGCAATATTGATGCCGACAAGCAGTATCAACTCGCAGACTGGCGAATTCGCCCACTGGACAAGAACATGGTCAAATATGCTCGTGAAGATACGCGATATCTGTTGTTTATATATGATCGTCTCAAAAAGGAACTGCTGCAAGCTGGAGCAAAGTCTCGCGAGAGCCTGCTTTTTCAAGTGCTGCAGAACTCTAGTAAACTCTGCTTGCAGGTGTATGATAAACCTCATCCCACTGACGAAGATGCATTAGCTGTCGGGGAGAAGCTAAAGGGAACTGTGAACATCCGTGATCTGTCCGAACTTCAGAAGCGTGTCATCGTGGCTCTTTACCTGTGGCGCGACCGTATTGCTCGGCAGGAAGACGAATCGGTGGCCTATGTGATGCCAAACCATGTGCTTATGAAGCTCACAAAGCACCTACCAGTGCGGTCTGATGAGTTGTTCCGTGCTTGTCACCCTGTGCCGCTGCTGATCCGTAAGCATGCACTTCAGATTACAAAAATGATTGCCGCTGAGAAAGCAAAGCTTGCTGAGGAATTGAAGTCGCACCAAGAACCTGTACCTGAAGCAGCTGCGAAGGTGACAAGGAAGACGTGGAACGAGGATGGTGAGGAGCAAACGGTTGTTTCGTCAAGTCTGAAGCGGGTAGGACGTGCTGAGTACGCTCCTTGGAAAAGTGGCCAGCGCAAGGCTGGTGTCGTTAATGCTGATACGGTTTCGACAGGATCTTCATCATCCAGTGATGTTAAACACATGGCTCTTGGAATTAAGGCTTCCAGTACTATTACCGAGCCAGAAACTGCAGTGACGCTGCTCGAAAAGGTGAACGCCATGGTTGCGAGCACAATGTTCACTATTGCCGAGAGTGAGCCAGTCGAGGCACCAGCAGATCAGCCAGCGTCATTGTCTGAGACTCGTAGCATGAATGACAAAAGTGTCGATGAGACCAAACCGAAGATCCCTCAGTCCATTTCGGAGGCGTATCACATGTCAAATCGTTCGAAGCGGCGGAAGACGACAGCTATGGACACGTCTTCGGCCTCGCAAGTCAAGAATCGTGCACAGGTATTCATGCAGAAGGTCGATGGTGACGACAACAAAGCAGAAGACAAGGACGATTTCCAGAGCTTTGACTACGCAGCAGCCAGTACGCAAATTTCAGAAGCCAAGTTCCAGTTGAAGAAGGACGAAGAAGGAGACCGACATGGCCGTAACAATCGACACAACAAGAAGCAGGCAGGTTACAACCCGTTTGTGGCGATGAGTGGCAAGGGCAAGAAGACGAAGAGCTCGAATGAGCCCAAGGCAGCACAAGTCAAGAAAATGCACCACATGCCAAGAAGCGCTACGTTCAGATAGATGCCAAAGTAACTGATCAACGGTATTGCCGGTCGTGCTACAGTTAGATAGACCCAATATACATGCACAACTACCAAGTGCTTGGTAAAAATTTGGTAAATTGTAGTCCTGTGTCCGCCTATTTCTGGCGCTTTTTGACATCCCACTAACGTCAAACGACACTTTCAACGGGACAGAAGTTTTTTTAAAGACGTTTTTAGCGCCATTTTGGAAAGCGGAAAACGGACGCGATCTCTCAATGGCTCGTGGTGACGCTCTCAAGCGCGTCTCACCCACGTCGTTCGAGTCAGACGGAGGGGAGGGGAACGCAAAGAAGCTCAAGACCTCGGTGGACGTGGCGAACGAAGCTGCAGCTACGGAGCGCAGTGGGCCGCTTGAGAATGAGGTTATTGTGGCAGACCCTGTGGAAGCAGGGGAAGACAGCCAAACACCCTTTTTAGCGGACAATAATGTCGCCAAGCATGCAGAAGATAGCGGAGAACAAGGTGTGCATTAGCAGAGCTGTGTTTTAACTGTATTTTCATGCTCTTCCGAGCGTCATAGGCCCTGTAGTTATTGACTTGTTGATTTTTTATTTAAATGTCTTGTAGACGTGAAAATGGCCAATGTCGAAGCCTCGGAAAGTCAGGAGGCGGTACAGATCCATACAGAAGCTGGGAACAATGGTGCAGCCTTGACAGCGACTAAAAAGGCAGTCAAAAAGCGCGCGAAACCTGCTGGCAAAGCTGCTACGAATGGAAAGACACTGAACAAGGCCAAGACCAAGGCGAAACCCAAGCCCAAAGCCAAACCGAAGGCCAAAACTGCACCCAAACGGAAGACGCGCACACAGGAAGATAAGGTGAAGGAGAACGGGCCACTAGCAACGCCGTTCTTTGTTGAAACAGGAGCGGAGTGGAATAACACCAATATCGACTTTGACGAGCTAAGCACACTGAGGTCGCTATGGGAGCTACCAGCTGCGTGTCATATTCTATGGCTGTTGCAAAGTCCTCTGACGCTTCGTTTCTCGAATACGCTGTTGGAATATGAAGCGGCGCTGCTAAAGCCGGAGGACAGCCCAGTGTTGGAAGACGTGTTCACGAAACTGTTATTGAAGAAAAGTGAACGAGCTTGTCTAAGTGCTGGCATTGGACTCAAGTACGAATGGTGGAATAAGCAGCTACGCAGTTACTACCTAGACATGTACGACAAGTGGTACGCGCTGCTGCGCAAGGCTGGCGAGAGTTGCCTGACACATTTTCGCAGGATGAGGACGATGATGACAGTAGTGCATCGGACAACAAGTCCGATGAGCAGGTGGATGTGGAACTTACAGATGATGAGTGGTTGACACTCGATATCCTGAAGGCGCGCCTTGAAACGCTCGGTATGGTATGCCCACTCAAGGTGAGAGATCTGCTCAGTAAGGCTGGGGCGGTGTGATGCTAACAACGAGTTTCTGATACATGCTCTATAGCACCAGTCATTTGCTGACTTGTCCATCGAGCTGCGTTGCAAGATTTTGTTAAACTTGTGTGAAGCCGTGGTGGACGACCCAGGCAACACGTACGTATTGCTTCGTTGAGTTCCGTGATAATTAGAATGAGTTGTTCTCATCTTTTGCTGCTTTCTTGATCTCGGAACAGTGAATATATGCGTCAAATGGAAGATGATGACCTGCGCGTGGAACCCTTGGGCAATGACCGCGCAGGAAATTTGTATTACTTTTTCCCTCAGTTCTATGAGGAACGGCGACTGTACAGATTGGATCCGGAGACGCAGCAATGGGCGCTCTGGGCAAAGGGGGATGATGCGTTCCGCACCATGCTTAAATCAATGAAGGGAATTCGTGGACGCAAAATTCGCGGTGAACAAGAACTCCTGGACCACCTGGAGGTCATTGTAGAGCAAATAGACGATGAAGATGAAGCGCGTGCTCGGCAGTTAGAGAAAGCCAACCGCCTTGCCATTCTTGAGGCGATTCCGCGCAAGCGCTCGCTCCGTCTTCAGGTGAAGCAGCTGGAGAAGATGGAAAAGCACCAAGAGGAACTAGAGCACCAGAAGGAACTGTCGGCAGAGGAAATAGCAGAAATGAAGCGTGCAGAGCTACTGCAGAAGGTTGAGCGAGAAGCGGAGAAGGAGGCACGCGACGCTGAGCGCGAAGCACGCCGCTTGCACCGTGAACAGGTAGATCGAGAAGAGGCTCACGCTGAGCGTGAGAGACGACGGTTGCGCCGAATCGACAAGGAAAAAGAGGAGGAAAAGCTCGAACAGCTAGTGGAGGAAGAGCGCAGAAAACAGGAGGAAGCGCGCGAGCTCCGTGCTCGTCAGCGGCATGCAGTAGAAGTAGAGCAGAAGGATCAGAGCGATGTGGAAGATGCAGCAAACCGCAGCACTTGAGGATTCAGCTACTGTAAGGCCATGAAAACGTCAGCACCAAAACGATGCATTCCTCGATATCAAACAATAGACTTCTACAATTTCACAGCAAGTGACACAAACGGCGTGTTGATTCCACATCGTGTAAAGATATCACCTTGAACCCTGGTGAATCTTGATGTAGAGGATGAAAGTTGAACCGCAACAACTTGAAAATTGAGAAGTAATTTACACAATTCCATGGCCATTGAATTGCAAGTTGCACAGCTTTGCAGTCTGGTACATCCATTGAGCTTTGCTCTGCTTCGAATTGGACACGCTGCGTTTTTGGTGCTGGGACGCCTCCGTTTGAAAATCCATGTTGACATCCGAACTATCATTTGACTCAAATGCGGTGTCAACACTTGCCATGAATCATGGCGATGAAGCCAAGCTGCCCGCCGATCAGCTTCGCTTTAGCTGGTCTTCAACTGCACTGCGCGTGTCATATTGCCAGAGACCGTGTTCACAGCGATTTTTGAACCCATCCATTGTTTATCACCGTCACGTCGTCGTGCAGTCAAAGGGCACCACCATTACTTCGGGTATCGACGGAGGTGTCAGTTAGCAGCGTTTTCAATTGTCAACAAGGAATCCACTAGACCTGCTTCAAACTTGCCAGTCCGTTGCCTCGAATGAGTAGCTCTGCAAGCAGGACAAGCAGCAAGCAGCATATTACACGCAGTTCTAGTCCATCAAGCCTCGACGGATCTTCAGATGTGCCCGGATCGACGGGGGTGAGCAACGCCGACAAGCATAATCCAGCAATTTTGTACAGTTGCAGCATGCATATCCACGCACCTTGCACTTGAGGGCAAGTCCACTGCAAGTGTCTTGAGCCCAACCTTCCGACGCCAAGTTTCATGGCATCAACCCACTCTCAACCCGCTCAAAACCTTCACCGCCACAATCTTTACCGCAAAGAATGCTGGATAGGCCTAAGCCCTATACGATCAATACATGACTTTCATCGAACGCTGCATCTCTAAACGAGATTCCTGCGACAACACTCAGGAAAGCCGAGCAGATGGTACATCCATAGAAACTCAAAGTGCCCCTTGAAGTACCTTGCCAAATACGACCTCACATCAAGCTCTTCACTCTTGAAAACGCTTTCGAGCCATCAAGTGGACAGGATTATGCCTTTGGAGCAGTACGACCCGCTCGAGACGCTCGCACCTGCGCTCTTTGGCACGGTGCAAAAGTGGCGCCACCGCTCGACAGGCGACTACGTGGCGGTCAAGCGCATGGAACTGCGCTTCGCGGCGCGCAGACGCTCCAAGAGCTCGGAGCGACATGTAGACGAAGACCTGTTCACTGAGATCAAGACGAATCTACGTGTGCAGGCACTAGGTGGCCACCCCAATGTCTTGCTCTGCGTGACTGCATCATGGAGACGAGACGGTGTGCTGGTCCTGAATTCTGTGAGCGCGGCGAGCTCCTCGATGTGCTAAACTCCAAGAGAGCTGCTGGAGAGCAGATCCATGCACTGCGCTACTTTACGCACATCCTGCGCGGTGCTGCCTTCCTACATGCTAATGACATTGCACACCGTGACTTGTCCTTGGAGAACGTGCTGGTGGACGAGCAGGACTGCTGCATGATCACAGACTTTGGACTGGCGACGCAGTGTCAAGGTACAATGACAGTGACACCAGTGGGCAAACTTCGGTACATGGCTCCGGAAGTTAGTGCAGCTTTAGTGTATGAAGAGGGTCATTTAACCGAGTACGACCCAAAGCCGCGGACGTGTGGGCACTGGGAGTGATGCTGTATGCCATGGTGGCGGCGCGGTATCCCTTCCGTGAACCCCTCCGGAGAGATGATCGATTCAGGCTGCTAGAGGACTTTGGAGTCGAGTATTTGTTGGAGAAGGACGACGTGGATGTCAGTGGAAAGGAGGAAATGGTGGATTTATTGAAGAAATTGCTGCTTGTGGACCCCACCAAGCGGTCGACGCTAGCCGAGCTGGAGTCACACCAGCGCTGGCTGTGGAGGAGAACAGTGAAACGCGACCTGCGAGCTTGACGATCGAAGGATATGCTTGAACTGGAGCAGCCAGAGGACTTTGTGCCTCAAATGTCGGTCACAACCAGTGATTCGACACGGCAACGTGCACGGTCACTTGGCCGCTTTAATGGGAAGGGCGCTCTCGCTTCAGTGAGCCCCAACGCACTACTATCAGCGGCGGAGAGAGAAGAGCAAGCAAGCGCTTGCTTCTGTCGTAAAGCTACAGCTGTGACTTCTGCTCCTGTCACTAGCAACAACGGCCCCAAGAGCCAACGTGCTGGTGGCAGGTTGCTACGCAAGTGCTTCTCTCTGTGCGGGCATAGAAGCACAACGTATTATATATCTATTAGGCGAGAGGGTAGTGTCCTCTGCTCACCCATATATTATCAATCGACACGAACGTTTACTGAGTTACTTCGATCAATGACTCAACCATGACAAGGTTCCCCTGTACATTATGTGCACTTACGCTACTGTTTGTTCAGGTGCTGGTGACTCCACTGCGCATTGATCGCCGAAAGAGGCACTGATGGCTGGCCATAAGTCATTGCTCTTGTCCTGGTTCTTCTCGTGTGCGCTTTCCAATGCTTGTTGTAATGTACTGATCCAGTGTTCAAGCGAAGGCACTAAAGTTTGCTGCTTGAGCTTTCGTAGATTTGGTCGCCTTGATTCGAGCATTTTCAAGCAAATGAGTGAGCTGCCCAGCTTGGTAAAACACTGTGCGCTCGAAAAACTCCATATCTCGTAGTGTATCACACAGGGTGTCAACGTACGAGTCGACGAAGTCAGCTGCAGGTCCATTCTGCAACCAGTGTGTTCGCTCAAGAGCAAAAGCAACACACTCCGCAGCCAGGAGAGAAACGAGAGAGAACAGGTTACGCCAACGACTCAGCAGTTCTTTTTGAGGTGAAAGCTGATCTTCATCTGCGTTCTTGCCTCGTCGTCGTTTCTTTCCATGAGTTGTCTGCTCGTTCGCCTCCAGTTCCTTGCGGAAGTCAAGCATGAGTCGAGCGAGCCAGGCGAACAGTGAGCTTAGCGACTTCGGAGGTGTGAAAAATTCCGATGGTTGCAGGTCACGTAGGTCGTCCATCTTCTTCAAACGCTTCGCTGCCTTCTCTGCGAGCAATGACGTTTCATCGTTCACGTGGGCACATTCGCCATCACCAAGATCTTTGCATACACTTCCACTAATCGAATAAACCCAAACGAATTGGCTTTGTATGCTGCTTCAGCTTCGTCGGCGTCGAACTCGAGAATCGGTCCGATGCAACTTTCCAGCACCTCAACTATAGGTTGCAGCAATGTGTTAAGGCCCTTAACAGACGGTAGCTGAACGATGTACTCGATCGTCCCGAGTACCACGACCGGGTTCAACGCAACCTCCGATTTCTTCGCCTTTTCGCCTTCGAACCAGCAGCATCCGAGCAAAACTTCTTCTTTCTCCATTGATCGAGGAATTTTGCTAGCTTCGATACCAGAGACGGGAGCTGATCCCATTGTACCATACAATCACCATCGACTCCAGGAGCTTCCTGTTGGAGTTTTCGTTCATTTTCATCAGATTT
>VOQZ01000534.1:0-38689 GCA_008079305.1 Phytophthora palmivora
CATCACGTCCGACACGTACAAAGGCTCTGCCTTCACTTTGAATGTCACTTTGCCCACCAATTGTGGGTCAACAAATGGTCTGCCATGGCCAGGTCTAACAGCAGCTCCGTGCCGATATTATCGCTGATGTACTCGACTCGATGAGTTTAGCGTCTCCACTCTCTTGTGCCTTTTTCTCTAAGAACGAGATCACTTTGTCACTGTCGTCCACGAGCACCAAATAGTCGTCAAAGACCAATGAGTCCCCGGCAACGTGCATAGTGGACTTGACCTTGTCATTAGTGCCATCAGCTTTGTTGCCCCACAGACAGAGCATCATGAAGCGTTTGAGCTGATCGTGATGGCTTTGTGAGCTTACTTGTTCCTGTGCAGAGATCCCAACTGCCGTCTGGAGCAATGACCAGGGTGTGTCTCCCTGCAACTCGGCCATCTTGGAGTAGTGGAATGGATCGAAGCCTGTTGTGTAGTAGTCCGTCATGAGCAGGATCAAGTGGAAAATGTACTGTTCTACCAGGAACCACGGTGCGTTCTGCCACGTGTAGCTTTTGCTGGTGAGCAGACTTTCCGAGTGTTTGCTCGTGGGGGACTTGGCCGCTTGCTCAGGGAACTTTGAAGGTAGCGGGATCTCTGCGTCGTTGGCTAAATCGTCTGCCAACTGCAGTAAACGGGTTGTCTGTTCGGACGAAAAGCGGTCGCTGTTGTTGGCAACACAGTCGCGTAGTACTTGCGGCATTCGCACCGTGCACGTCGTGTGTGCGAATGTGTCAGGAACATTGGCGACGAGTTCGTCCAGCTGCTGGACGCGCTCAATGAACTCCTTGGAAACGCCCATGGATTCAGGATGTGCTTGCTTAGGCAAAAGCGAGTGTGAGAAGGCCGAGGAGGCCACGAAGATATCACCTGACCAACGCATCTTTGATGACAGGCCGAAGCACGCCCGTCGTTGAAGTAATCGTTGGTCATCATGATGGATTATGCATTTTCGATGCAAAGCTGAGATTATCATGTTGAACGATTGACAACGCGTTACGTGTTTTGCGTCGAAATGATGTTTATGCAGTGCTCCAAACGAGGCTACTCGAACGCCACAACTCCTTTCGACTCGCATACCCAAGCCAATTTCAAGACCATGGCAGTCTCAGCTGAATTCCTCGCGCGCGTGTATGCTGGAGATGAGATTTTCACCAATGTGCCAGGCACCTTCGCCAACGAATCTTACTTGACACGCCTTCCTGGACTGGTTCGCGACTGCGTGGCTAACAACCGTGAACGCTTCTCGGACGAACAGTGCAAACGTCTGCTGCAGTTGGCTGATGACATGGTGAATGATGCCGTCATTCCGTTGCCGTCGCAGTACCCTGAGGAGTCTGCCAAGTCTCCGACCAGTGCACAATGGGAGACGTTGCTCAAGGACAAGAACTACACGTGGCAGAACTCGCCGTGGTTCCTGTCGGAGCAGTACATGTTCCACCTGGTGTTGCTACTGGCTGAGTATTACACAACAGGCATTGATCCGTTCCACCCGACCCGTCGAAAGTGCGAGCTCAAGGAAGACACTCCATGGGTTCTATTGCAGACAGCGGTGGGTCTGTCGGCTCAGGAAGAGGCTAGTTCTCAAAGTCACCACGATCAGCTAAAGAGGTTCATGAAGTTGTGTCTGTGGGGCAACAAGGCTGATGGATGCTACAAGGAGGTGAAGGACACCATTAGTGGTTCTAACGCGTCTCTGGAGTTTGACGACGAGTTGTTACTTGTGGATCACTGCAACCAGGTCATCACTTTTCTTGAGCAGAATGCTCGTGATGTTGGAGATGCCAAGAAACTGGGGATCCAATACATCAATGACAACAGCGGGACGGAATTGTTGCTAGATCTTGCACTAGCAGATCACCTACTGATGCATGAATGGTGTGGCAAAGTGACGTTCAACGTGAAGGTTGAACCAATCTACGTTTCGGATGCGACGCCGGCGGACGTTCATGAGCACATTAGTGAGATGCAACGTTCAATACGCACTCCAGAAGTTCAGGCGTTAGGCAAACGACTTACCAACTATGTCAACAAGGGACAACTTATCATTCTCCCCGACATCTTCTGGAACCGCTACACTTACTACTGGGAGATGCCAACGGAGTTGCAGACTCGTCTCGCTGACGAGGCAACGTTGGTGATCATCAAGGGCGACCTCAACTACCGTCGCCTTCTTGGTGACCGGCTGTGGCCACCGTCGACCCCTGTGGAGGAGGCAATTCCGTACTTCCCGACGGCTTTCGTGTCGTTCCGCACGATGAAGTCGAACCCTGTGGTGGGTATTCCTGCTGACATTGTAGCGAAGCTGGAGAAGAAAGACCCGAAGTGGCGATACAACGGCAAGCGCGGCACGATTCAAAGCGTCCTGACTCCACCTTCGGTCGCAAACTAGACTACCGTTGCTAGTGTATTAACATTCGCAGACTCACTTGGAAGTGTAGACACTTTTTAGAGACTGTCAACTATAGCCTACAGAAATACTGCATTCCTAGTGAATAAACGCCGGACTCCTGGCTAAAACACTCTGGATCGTGCCGCGCTTGCCGTTGTATCGCCACTTCGGGTCTTCCTTCTCCAGCTTCGCTACAATGTCAGCAGGAATACCCACCACAGGGTTCGACTTCATCGTGCGGAACGACACGAAAGCCGTCGGGAAGTACGGAATCGCCTCCTCCACAGGGGTCGACGGTGGCCACAGCCGGTCACCAAGAAGGCGACGGTAGTTGAGGTCGCCCTTGATGATCACCAACGTTGCCTCGTCAGCGAGACGAGTCTGCAACTCCGTTGGCATCTCCCAGTAGTAAGTGTAGCGGTTCCAGAAGATGTCGGGGCGAATTACAAGTTGCTCATTTTGGACATATCCAGCCAGACGTTTACCCAGAGCCCGAACTTCGGGTGTGCGAGTCTCGCATTGCATTTCCGCAATATGTTCAAGGACATCCACAGGAGTCGCATCCGACACATACATCGGTTCAACCTTCACGTTGAACGTCACTTTGCCACACCATTCATGCATCAGTAGGTGATCTGCCAGTGCAAGATCTAGCAACAATTCCGTCCCGCTGTTGTCATTGATGTACTGGATCCCCAGTTTCTTGGCATCTCCAACATCACGAGCATTCTGCTCAAGAAAAGTGATGACCTGGTTGCAGTGATCCACAAGTAACAACTCGTCGTCAAACTCCAGAGACGCGTTAGAACCACTAATGGTGTCCTTCACCTCCTTGTAGCATCCATCAGCCTTGTTGCCCCACAGACACAACTTCATGAACCTCTTTAGCTGATCGTGGTGACTTTGAGAACTAGCCTCTTCCTGAGCCGACAGACCCACCGCTGTCTGCAATAGAACCCATGGAGTGTCTTCCTTGAGCTCCGCCACTTTCGACGGGTGGAACGGATCAATGCCTGTTGTGTAATACTCAGCCAGTAGCAACACCAGGTGGAACATGTACTGCTCCGACAGGAACCACGGCGAGTTCTGCCACGTGTAGTTCTTGTCCTTGAGCAACGTCTCCCATTGTGCACTGGTCGGAGACTTGGCAGACTCCTCAGGGTACTGCGACGGCAACGGAATGACGGCATCATTCACCATGTCATCAGCCAACTGCAGCAGACGTTTGCACTGTTCGTCCGAGAAGCGTTCACGGTTGTTAGCCACGCAGTCGCGAACCAGTCCAGGAAGGCGCGTCAAGTAAGATTCGTTGGCGAAGGTGCCTGGTACATTGGTGATGATCTCTTGGTATTGCTGCACGCGCGCAAGAAATTCTGCTGATACCATTGGTGACTTGTTTTGATACGGGGGAAAACGATTGTGAACTGTGCAATGCACTTCAGCCAGCGCCAAGTGTTTGATTGCTGCTTGAAGCATGATCGAATCTTCACAAACCTGATCTTTGCATTTAGAATGAGTGAGAGAGTTTGTTGACAATTGCGTCTTCATTCCGTTTAACAAGCAACACGACGAGCACATCGCCTTCTACAGAACTACGACACCATCAGTCCATCAAGAAGTGCCAAGCTACATAACTAACTTATTTCTTCTTGGCACCGCCCTTGGCACCGGCCTCCTTCTTGGTAACCGACTTGATGACACCGACGGCAACCGTCTGGCGCATGTCACGCACGGCGAAACGGCCCAGGGCGGGTACTCCTGGAACGACTCGACGGTCATGGGCTTCGAGGGCTCGAGGATGACCATGCAGGCATCACCCGACTTCACGAACTTGGGGGCAGTCTCGAGCACCTTGCCCGAACGACGGTCCATCTTCTCCGTGATCTCTTTGAACTTGCAGGCAACGTGGGCCGTGTGGCAGTCAAGCACCGGCGAGTAGCCGTTGCCGATCTGGCCAGGGTGGTTCAGCACAATCACCTGGGCGGTGAAGTCCTGGGTGCCCTTAGCGGGGTCGTTCTTCGAGTCCGAAGCGACGAAACCACGACGCAGCTCCTTTACCGACACGTTCTTGACGTTGAAGCCAACGTTGTCACCAGGGACAGCCTCCGGCAGAGACTCGTGGTGCATCTCGACGGACTTAACTTCCGTCGACAGACCAACGGGGCCGAAAGTGGCGACCATGCCAGGCTTGATGACACCGGTCTCCACACGGCCGACCGGTACCGTGCCAATACCGCCGATCTTGTACACATCCTGAAGAGGCAGACGGAGCGGCTTGTCAACCGGACGCTTAGGGGCGTTCAGGTTGTCAAGAGCCTCAAGGAGGTAAGGTCCCTTGTACCACGGCATGTTGCTGGAGCGGTCAATCATGTTGTCACCCTCCCAGCCCGAGATAGGCACGAACGGGATCTTGGCGGGCTTGTAGCCGACCTTCTTCAGGTACGTGGTGACCTCAGACTTGATCTCCTCGTAACGGGCCTGGCCGTACATGACAGACGAGTCGTCCATCTTGTTGATGGCGACGATCATCTGCTTCACACCCAGGGTGAAGGCAAGCAGAGCGTGCTCGCGGGTCTGGCCCTCCTTCGAGATACCAGCCTCGAACTCACCCACACCCGAAGCAACCACCAGAATAGCGCAATCGGCCTGCGAGGTACCCGTGATCATGTTCTTGATGAAATCACGGTGGCCAGGGGCGTCAATGACCGTGAAGAAGTACTTGGGGGACTCGAACTTCCACAGGGCAATGTCGATCGTGATACCACGTTCACGCTCGGCCTTCAGGTTGTCCAGCACCCAGGCGTACTTGAACGAGGTCTTGCCGAGCTCAGCAGCCTCCTTCTCGAACTTCTCGATGGTACGCTTGTCGATACCGCCGCACTTGTAGATCAAGTGACCGGTGGTGGTCGACTTGCCGGCGTCGACGTGGCCAATCACGACCAGCGAGATGTGAGTCTTTTCCTTGCCCATGGTTAACTGTCAGACGAACAAGAGGATTAGTCTCTAATGGCTTGAGGTCGTCTATCGGCCGAGCGAGCGCTTACCTTCTTCAAAGAAAATCTGAGAGTGAGGGCCAGATCTTTCCGTCTGCGTGCGAGCCATTCACGTGCCAGTGCTCCCCGCCACAGAAATACAGCCAATGAACGCGATGAGGACGGCTTTTTACACCAATCACAGCCAGCAAAGTCTTCCAGCCAGTGGATCCGCTGGTTCTGGGACTGGGCGCACCACCGTTGGCAAATCACTACATTTTTGTATGCGAATGTGATGTGGTACACATCCACCTGACGACATGACGACCTTCATTCGCCTTCGGACTAGATGTTGCCATGCTGGGAATGACGATTGATTTGATATGTAGCGTGCAGGTGTCGACGCTCGAGATATCGATTCATATCTGTATGAGGTGGCGCCTGTATTGCCTTGGTTCATGCTGTATTGTTGCCTCCAGTAACCTCATTTTTAGCTGACCAATCATCGTCGATTGAAGCCATGAAGAATGAAGGTCCGTCGATTGAAGCAGTTGAAGAGTGATGGTCGGTTAAAAATGCTGATAAGATGCAGTGGAGCTCAGTCTCTTGCTGGCGAAGCGTCCTTCGATGCTGGCGCTCAAGAGCTACGGTCTACGCCCCTCCGTCGGGAACACCCACAACAACAATGAGCGTGTGATCCTCCCTCGTCTCTGCGGCGGTGGCCTCCCAGCTGTGCGTGAGATCCGCTCACTGACCAAGCTGGACATGATGACACGCTCGCCCGAGCACCCGCTGTACCGCACCACGACAGGCTACGACTACAGCCGCTATCTCGAGTTCAAGGACGTGGCGCTCAGCTGTCCCAAGCACTCGCGTCCCGCAGGCTTCACCAAGGAGTTCATCGCCGGCACGTACACAGACAGCAGTCTCTTGTCTCTGGAGAACAGCAAGCGCCGCGCTGAGCTGTGGCAACAGAAAATGGAAGTGCGCACGAATCAGATGCGCGTTAAATACGACGAGCTACAGCAGGTGCTGGAGCAGAAGAAGGAGCTACGACGTGTGCAGAGGGAGAAGCGACGACGCGAGATGGAGATCCTGCGGTTGGCTGTAGTACAGCTTCAGGCCAGAATGCGGGGGTATCTGACGCGAAGCATGCTTGCGCACAAGAAGTTCCAGCGAGATACAGAGGCGGCGCTGTGTATCCAACAAGCCTGTCGAGCACGGGCACGAGTGCGTGTTGCCAAGCAAGTGTTGGAAGGTAAACGGCGAGAGAGGCAAGAGGGGTTTGCAGTCAAGATCCAGCATGTATGCCACAACTTTGTATTGCGCACTCGAGCTAAACTTCAACTGATGAAGCTGCGAGAGGAGAAGCGACAGCGAGAGATCGATCAGGAGCGTGAAGCTCAGTATCAACGTGATGCAGCTGCGAGGCAGATTCAAAGTGTCGCTCGGGGTCACCTCGCTCGGAAAGACTTGCACCGTCGACCTTCGAGTACTGATAGCATCGCATATGACAAGGACGACAAGGACGCGATCAATGGCCGCATTCGCAGTCGTGGTGCGCGCCGTGTTATCGCGCAGATGCAACAAGTACGGCGTAAGCATACCAGAGTTGCGGTCCGTATCGTTGGTCCTCCATCGAAATGAACTCGCTCACTATCTATTAGCTAGCTCGCTGTACCTAAATATTATCAATCAAGCCAATTCTACGCACTAAGCATCATGAATTTCGTCACTTGTTCTACTTCGCTTTGTTCTGTATCGCTCAACTAACTCATGGCACTCTGAGGGACGATGCGCATCTAGTCCGTATCCGAGTGAGGGAAGAAACCAAGGATATCCTTAATGAGAATATTCCACACGACTTGCACAGCAACCTCGGCAACAATGAGCCAAATCACGATCATTTCCAATTTCGTATCGTGTTGGTGCGCTAGTTGCTGGCTCAACACGTCCAGCCTGCATTAAACGCACAAATAACCAGCCCAAATACAATTCATATTAGGTTGTTGCGAAGTCAGATATCACGTAACAAGTATCACGTACAGTTCACGAAGAATGTCCAGACGTGTGTTGAGGATCTGGACGCGGTTATCTACGCTCAGGTACTTCATCACTTTCTTGTAAAGCGGTTCGTATTCGTCATCTTCCCAGAAGAAGTCTGGCTCGTCCAGCATATCTGAGTTCAAATTCACATCACTCCGCTATATGCAAGGCAACATCACACAGTATAAGATAATATACAATAAGCTGGATGCGGTCTCCACGTACCTCGATAAATAACCGCCCGATGAGTTTCGAAATATCACTCTGTGAATACTGAATTGATCCTGTTGCCGCTAGATTCTGCGGCACATGCTTCGTCTCACGAATAGTTTCTTCCACGCGCTCCTCAAACACGTCCAGCTTGGATGACTGTGCCATGGCAAAGGACACCGCGAGTTTCTCGGACGCTCGGTTGCTGCTCAGTGTGATCGCATCGTTGCAGATTAGGCTTGCATCCCCATAGGTATAGTCCATGTCCTCCACCTCCACCTGCTTCACAGGGCCCACCGAGAACGCTCCCAGTGCCACCAGATGCGCCTGCTCCTCCGCTCTCGTCAACCCCCAGAACACTGCACAACCCGTCCTGTAGCGCATTTCACGTCAGTGATCCCTTATCAAAATGTCACCTCAACCAGTAGCGTACGCAAAGTAAAAAGCATCCTTCTGCTGGTATGGCACCGGTGCTCCTTCCCTACAATCATCACCATATCAGACCACGTTTCAATTTCCAACTAATAAACTACTAACACATGATCTGGAGCTGGAGCACAGCTCGAATGTATCGCGCCCATATACATCTTGTGTCTCCATCCATCAGGATGCAATTCTCCTCCCGGTAATTGGCCCGTTTCAACTCTTTCAAGCCATTTCAGCAACTTGAACAGTTGCAACTGATCGCACGTACAATAGGCCGAGACTCTGAGTTTCGGGGCACTTGGTGGTTCTCTCAGCTGCTTTTTGATGGTCCTCATCCTTGAGCGTCTCGTGGTGTGGCTCACAGTCCCGGGGGCGGGTAGTGGTTTCGGTGCTCCCCGTTTGAATCTGCTGTGCGTCCCGAGTCCATGCCAATTGGCCCGCGGGATCTGGCGGAAGTCCGACGGGTGCTGACGATAACTAGTGGGTGAGAACTGCCGATCCAAGTCGCTAAAGTCTTCGTGTTCGTCGCTGTCGTCGCTGCTGCTTGTGCCGTCATCATCCGCCCCATAGAAGCGACGCGAGCTGTTACCATTCTCCTCCTCTTTGCGGTGATACACAGCCGAGTCCGAGTTGTAGTTGAGTGAGATGCTTCCTGAAGGCAATAGCGGTGAACTCTCGGACGCGTCGGTGTCGGCTAGCGACTGTGGGGGGCTCCGACTACGTCCACGACGGGAACTCATGGCGACTGTTGCTGAAGTAGAGACCGAAACTTCCGTGATGTGATGTACATGGATGTGTGTGTGGTGAACACTAATATGTGTCCACCACATGGTTTGTATCTTAAAGGGTCACTATTCCGGTGCAAGAATCAGTAAGGAATTAATATGGGAAGTAGGCGCAAGAAGAGTGTGGCAGCGCGGTACTCGCGTGCGAATGCATTGGTGGGCTCGGTGCTCAATAAGTTCCACAACGGTTCGGTGCGGGCTGTGGATCCGTTTGTGATCCGCATGCTGAAGGAGCACGAGTCAAGACTGCTGGGCATCCAGTGCTTCTTAGAGCAGGTAATTAAAAGCTTAGTCGACGAGTGTTGGGGTTGAAAACTGAAGCAAGTTGCTGCAGGGACCGGCAGAGAACAGCCGACGAATGAAGGATGGGTCCCACGTGACAGACTACACACCGCATCCGTCCGGCATCTTGGGGCTCTTTACAGTCTGTGGAGGCTTCTTTGGGCCAGGAGCGATCATGTGAGTGGCTGCTGTGGTGATGACTAAGAGCTGGGCTCATTTTTCGCTGCTATGACAGGCGTTACTGGGATGCGTGTAGCGGAACCGAGGGAGATTCAGACGACAGGGAGTCTGCCATGGCTGAGTATGTTGCGACGGTGGATAAAATGCTGCCGGGCTGGGACGAAGCTATGCCGGATCATCCAGTTGCTAGTACTGACAGATTCTGGGAGGATGATAGTGCTGCGACACACTGTCCGCTATGTTTCGTTGCCTTTTCGGTGCGTGAACGA
Source organism: Phytophthora palmivora (assembly GCA_008079305.1). NCBI lineage: Eukaryota > Oomycota > Peronosporomycetes > Peronosporales > Peronosporaceae > Phytophthora > Phytophthora palmivora. Next base: position 9,593 of record VOQZ01000534.1, read on the forward strand.
CGCCATCACTGTCGGCTGTGCTTCTCGATCTTTTGTGCACGCTGCTGTGGACAGGTACTGGAGATCGCGCTGTGTCCTGGAGCACCACTGCGCCCGCAACGAGTGTGTACACCATGTTACCAGGCGGAATATCGCGCTCAGCAGCTACGGGAAGCAAAGAAAATTAGCCGTGAAAATCAGGAACTTGAGCAGAGTATTCGTGCTGTACTCGCTACTGCCAAGCAAACCCTTGCTTCAAAACAGGAAGAAGAACAGAAATTACGTGCCTTAGCAATTGACGCGGGCTGTGATGTTCAGGCTCTGGATGAAACTATTCAGAAACAACTTGGGGGTTCGCCCATCGGCTCTGCATCAATGGAACTACCGATTCCACCACCAGCACATCGGTTTGCACCTACGCAGACGTCTGTAGAAGCTTCAAACCAGCTTGCATTGGCATATCGGCAGCTGACAATGAGTTTTAAGATGGCACAGTGCCGTGCACATCGGGTACTTGACAAGATGGATGCGACTATTGCAGCGTTGCGAGAGGCTGTGAACGCGCAGAAATTGGCAAACAACAAGGGCTCCTCCTCCTTTGATCATTCATATGACAATGGATGGAGTGTGATGATACGGCACACTGACAGCTTTCTGACACCAACTGATCGAGAAGCGCTTCAAATTGTCTCCGATGAACTTCGCAGTCGATTACGTTCTCCAAACAGTAGTTCAGTTGACAGCGCACTTTCGACGGATCCAAGCATAGCAATGCTGTGGCAGACTGAATGCCTAAAGGACAATCGAACACGGGCTTTCGTCGCTGATTTGGCTGAAGCAGTGCGCGCAAGGCTGGATGCGTCATCGGGATCGGATACTGAAGACTCTGATGCGAATGAGGCACCAGTGACCACTTCACATCCTTTGTGGGAGCAGCCTGTGCGGACTGCGGAAAACTCGAACGTAACGATAGCATCTGTGCCAACAACCATGGAGCTGGACAAGGCGTACGAACTCATTTGCAACCAATGCGAAACAGGCCCACCATCGGAATGGGACGAACAAATTCGCCTTGATGTCACCCGCACTTTCGGTATTTCAGCGCGACGACAACACCGCAAAAGCTCGGATCCAACATCACGAACTGTATGCAACTCGGCTGGAATCGTAATCCCAGTGGAAAAGCGGAGAGATGCACTTCAAAATGTGCTACGTGCTTGCGCCAGTGTGGACACTGAGGTGGGGTACTGCCAGGGCATGGACCATGTCGCAGCGCTAATGCTTGCTGTGAGTGATTGGAATGAGGCACGTGCATTCTGGCTGCTCGTCAGTTTGCTGGTATCTCCACGATTCGAACTTGAGAGACTTTATGGACCGGGGCTGCCACACCTCAGCCTGCGTTGCTGTCAGGTAAGTAAGCTATTAATCTCTACTATTACGAAATAGGCATTAACCCTTCGATCGCTGCGTGAACTTTTGTATTAGTTGGATCATCTTTTACGAATGCACCTCTGTCCGATATCGGAACATTTCCAGATGATCGACTTTCCTATAAGTATTGTTGCGACCGGGTATGTGGATATGCTTGTGCTTGATTATTCTCGTACGTGCTTGCATTGATGATTATTATGGCTTTGTGTCAGGTGGTTTATGACACTTTTTACGAACATGGAGGCACTTTCGTACGATGTGGTCGTGCAAGTGTTCGAGGGGTTTGTTTTCAACGGATGGAAACAGCTTTTCCAAACCGCACTCGTAATTCTGGCGGAGCTTCAAGGACCCATTCTCGCCAGCAGCTTTGACGAAATTCCTCGACTCTTTTACGACATCCAGGAGTATGCGGTGAGTGCTGTACTTGTGTTAATCGTGTGTCACTCTGGACGCCCTTATTTACACATGTCATCGCATTGGGTATCATAATGTAGCCTCGACTCATGGATGCGGAGTATGTTCTCGCACAATCTGCAAATTACGAAGTGTCTGACAGTATATTGCTACGTCTGGAGGATGAACTTGAACAGGGGACACCAGTAGTAGCAGAAGTATCGACCAGGAAACGTTTGCTCGGTCGGAGAACCGAGTTAATGACTGAAAAACTCGCGGACTCACGCAATAGTAATCAGCGTTCTCAAACGAGGAGATCATCATTACCTCCCCGACCCGAATCCGAGCAAGAAAGCCAAATGCTGTCTCCTTCCAATAGCATTTCCAAAGCTCCCTCTTCGACGAGGCAGCCTACTCCGTCACAGATGCAATCCTCAGCCATTGTGTGATACGACTTGTGATCCAAGCACTCTAGTGTATCTTAATGAACAAACATATCACACCGAATGTGTATTCTAGCTAAAGCTTTCGCAGATTCAAAAATCCTTGGGCCTTTTCATCAATGTCGTACGATACAGCCACGAGTGCTCTTGCTGGTAGCGCCAAGAACACTTCGATGGAAAGACCAGCAACACTACCAGCACTATGATGAAGACGGTGGACAGCAGGTTGTCCACTCGACGGAGAGAAAGACACTTCTTTTGGGTCTGATGCTGAGCGCTGAAAAATTGCAGGCTCGCCATTGACCAGCACTTGAATCGCTGGGGAGTAGCTGGTAAAAAACGCGGCTTGAAGATGATATAGTCCTGGCAGCAATAATCTTACCTCATCAGAGCCGAATTGCCACAGAAAAATATCTGCATTCGTATTCACCACTTGTGAGCTCCATTGAATCGTTTGCTTTGCACTGGGGCGGCCATCTTTCCAGATCTAAACACAAGAATTCTATCAGCTCGCGGTGTTGACAAATGTTTCGTACATCATGTGAATGTCAGAAGCACTCACGTATCGGGCTTGATAGATCTCGCTGCGTAGTTGTCGCGTGATGGCCTGAACGTGCCGATCTATGTTGTCAACTTGGTTCTTGGTTGCGAATTCACCCACTGCTGCGCTTTCCACTTTCCTCATTGCCATCTGCAGTCCGTTCATTGTCGATTGCGAGTCCAGTAGCTCCTTCACATCTACAATTGTCATTTTCTCGTTCACAACTCGTTGTAGCGCGCTCAGCTCATGTTGTATCGACTCGGCAACAGATAATATGTTGTGCTGAAAGAGCAAACGAACGACTTCGGTTAATGCATAGTAACACTTCACAATCCTCTTGTCCTACCATGTTGTGCTTAACCTGGACAATTTCCAATGCGTCTGCTTTCGATTCGTTTAGCTGCCTCAACCTATCCACCTCATCCACAGTGTTTTCTTGAGATCGCTGAATGCTGTCCATCAGAGCGCAGGCGACCTCTTCTAGCCTAGCACTATCCGCCTTCTCTGCAAGCTGCTTCCATGCATCCACTGGAATTGCCAGGGTCATCAAGAGATTGAGAGATCAGAATACGCATGTATCTACACTAGGCATGTGCAGACTTACTTGCATCCATTTTGCGGCTGAGAAGCTTGGTGGCCTCACTCTTACAGAGTTTCTTTCCCATTGTCATCATCAGCTCGTGCCGAAACCCAGCAAGTTGTTTCTCGATTCTCGCCTCTGCTTCTCGAACCTCCCGCGAGACATGAGCTAGGTCTTCGCGTATAGCGTCCTAAGAAACGAAATTGATTCCTCATCATCTTCGACTAGTAGAACCACTTACTAATGTTACGCACCACTTCTCCTTCCTGCATTTCAGGAGTTGTCACTTCCTTCATGACTGGAATGACTGCAGTTTCTCTTCTTGCTTCACTCTCCATCAACCTGCACTCTAGATCCGCTACCTTTTGGAACATATCTTGTCGTAGCTTTGTCAAATTGTCTGGATCCTTGAATTGACGTAGCAAGTGGTCCAGCCTCTCTTCTATCTTGCTGCACCGCTGTTCCACACTCTGCTCCACTTGAACACATCGCTAAACACCATCAATGAGCCTTTCCTCCATGTACGACCCACATGACAGCATACACCTTAGCAACTTCTACGTGCTGTTGCTGCGCTTTCGTCTCGGAATCCTTTTGGACCTGCTCCACACAACACAAGTTCATCCCAAACTCTTCATCGATCGAAGGCGCCTCTACCTCCTCTCCAAGTCTCTTCATCTCGACACGGACACGCTCCTCCATCGCACTCACAGCGTCTGAACGAACTGTCGCCAAGTCTTTGACGCGCTGCTGCAGCTCTTGGATCAACTGCGTCTGCTCCGTCAACACGCGCGCTACAAGCCCGAAAGTCTCTACCAACACGATCTGCACATTCCGCCACTTGCGCTCGCTCTGTAAGGCTGTCGTAAAGGCCTCCATAGCAGCAGATACCGTCACAAGTCGCTAACGGTCACGCTACCCGATAGCGGATACACGTACCCGAAAAAAGACACTTGGTGTTTGTGTGGGACTACATTTTGGTCTTTCGCGACTAGCGATTTTTACTATCGTCTAGAACTGTATGTTTGAACTAGCGTTTTTTTACCTGTATGCAGGAAAAAACGCTAGTTCGTCTAAAAATGTACGCTACCCAAAATTGGACCAAAACTAGTTTTCGCTCTGAATTTGCGACAAAACGAATTTGAGAGGGTAATGCTGGCAGACAGGTAAGGTGGTACTCTGAAATTTGATTTCCCTTCCAGAACTGATATCAACTTTCGTTCTGAGCGCGCACGACGGTACTACCGCTACCGGTACGAGTATCGGTGACTCCGAGCCATTCTCTGTTTGAAAACGCAGTACAGTGCTGCGCGATAAATCGGTAAAACCGGTTTTTTGCGCGATCGCGCACTACGGTACTGCGTTTCGTAACTTAAGTGAAAACCAAGTGTTGAAAGACCGCATGCAGGGCTTGGCGTACCTTCCTTCTCCACCAGCTCCCAGTCCGTAGCCGTGAACATGCGAACCTCCACTTCGTTACCCACGAGACGATCTTTCAGCGAACCGACCGAGTGACACGACGTAGTCAACGCGTACAGAAGTTCCTCAGATGAAGGTGCGTCCTTCACGTCGTTGACAATCGGGGTGAATCAAGAGTTGTTTTAACAGGCTGCACACCGAGAAAGTCGAGACAATGCATATATAGCGTGCCGGTCTTGTCGAAGCAGAAAATGCGCACCTTGCCGCAAAGGGTGATACGCTGGACGTTGAGAGAGAAGACACCTTGTTTCTCAAGTCGTTGCGAGGCATTCACTTGTTCGACTGTAATGACAACGGGTAAGAGCCGATTGACCACTGCTGAGAGCATGAAGATAGAAGTGAAGAACGTCGCGTACTGATTGTTAATCATGTGGTTGCTCATGACGAAGTAAGTTGAAATGGAGCAGACTATAAAGGTGTAAACGAACAAGATCGCGACCAGCATCTTCAGGTGTTCAATGTACTTGAAGCGCATCGGGATCGGGAACAAAATCGACTGGATCAACTGGCCCTTGGTCGTGTCAGCACCCGTCGTCTGAACAATTGCCAGGATCTCCTTGTTACAACCTGAAGACAGCACGCGAGTACCAGCGAACAGCGTGTGCTTCTTGCTGCCCTTTTCGGGGTCGTACAGCTCAGCGCTGCATTCGGGAATCGGAATTTCTGCACGGGCATCGATTCACCCGTTAGCATGGACTCATCACACATCGTAGTGCCCTTCACGATGGCCATATTGCACGGCACCACCCAGTCCTCAGACACCTTCACAAGATCACCAGGTGACGGGTTTTTGTATACGGCGATTAATAGCGCTCGATCTGATCAATAGATTAAATTCGTGAAGTGTATTTGAGAAATGAATCAAACAGTTTAAAACATTTTGTTCAACTCCTACTGTTGTTTTTCACCAATTATCACAATAAGCCAGTACTTTTAGCCTTGAATTAGGTACCAGGTCTAGGAATTAGGTACCATGCATAGGAATTAGGTACCATGCCTAGGAATTAGGTACCGGCTAATTAATAGTTCCCAAAGTTCCGACCAGTTCTGTAACGGGGTTACATGAAAGGGGTACCCCAGAAAGGGTACCGCCTTTAGAAGTAGATATACTTCTGTGAGTATTTGTTTTAATACTCTGATGGAGTGGTGTGGACCACACTGTGGTGTGAGCCACACTACTGCCACGTAGGTTCGGTGGCTGAGGGCCAACCAATAGTATTTGACCTACTTTTAGATGCATATATAGGACAAACTAAAGTTAATTAGGGATTTGTATTACAGGCCAAATGACCTAATTAACTATAAATAAATCAGTCTAAAATCTACTCTAAACTGGCTATTAAGTCCCCTAAGACCAGGGACTAGTGAACTGCCGTTCACTTAGAGTTTGTATACTCTTAATAGCACGCTTCCTCTAAGCAAGGTGCTGGTGTGACCCCGTCACACTTGGTAGCACTTGTAGTCAATCCACGCCTACGCGGGTAGATTGGCTACCTGAATCCTCTGTGGCTCCTACAAGGTAAGCCAGGATGGATAGAGGGGAGTTCCCTCATTTGACCGACTCTCAGTTTGAGTCGGTCCGGAAGATGGTGGGCATCTTTGGAGGAGATGCCCTCCGAAGCTTGGCGGCTGCTACGCCGGCCGAGCAGGTCGAACGCATCGAGGCGTTCGACACGTACGAGAGAGGGCTTATCGCCCACGTACAGGGGCTGCAGACCCCCGTGGCTGAGATGAAGCCAGCCCAACCTAAGCCGTTGAGGCTTAAGGTTAATCCTTATGAGGGAAAGGAGGGAGAGAACCTCCACTTCTGGGTCCGAGAGGTCGAGCTCGCGATGGACGCGGCTCTAATCTCGACCGAGCGACTTCGAGTCGCTTTCGCCCTGTCCAACCTAGGAGGTCGGGCGAAGACCTGGGCGTACACGCGCGAAGCGACAACGCCGGGTTGTTTCACAACCTGGGCTCAGCTGTGTCAACAGCTTAGAGCCGCCTTCCTTCCGGCGAACTATGAGTATCGCCAGCGCTCGCGCTTCCTTGCCTGTAAGCAAGGGAAGCGTGAGCTGCATGAGTACATCCAAGAGATGCGAGTACTCGCTGCATCTCTGGTAGGAAACCCCCTACCTGAACACATTAAAGTGACCGTGTTCATGGATGGCCTGAAGGTGGGTCCATCCCGCACACAGTTGTTCCGCGTGCATGCGAACACTATGGAGGAGGCGATCCAGATCGCCCTCTAAGAGGAGTACAGCCACCGACAGGCTCGTACTCCTACGTCGGTGTGACAAGACTACAATGCGTCGTCAGGCGCAGTGCAAGGAGCTCCAGCAGCTGGAGCTAGCACCGGGCCGGTGCCCATGGAACTGGGTACGGCCGTACAGAGCTCCATCCGTTGCTACGGATGTGGGAAGCTCGGGCACATGCAACGTGCCTGCCCTGCGGGAGGGCAAAGGAAGTTCCCTTCGAAACCTAGGGGCTCGAGGGGCCCGTGGCAGAAGCCGCGACCCAAGAGCCAGGGGAACTGGGGTCACCAGTAGGGCCGGGGCGCCCTACTGGGGAAGATCTAAGTCCCCATGGTAGGAGTGCGGACGGCGCACGCCATGGAGGCTTAGCCCCTGAGAGCCTGGGTGCTCTCGAGACGAGAAAGAGCAGCGGCGGACTGCTCGTGGTACACGCGAGTGTACGGGGATATGGAGATCCCTTAGAGTCCTGATTGACTCTGGGGCGTCGACGAACTTCGCTCGACGTCAGTCGGTCGCGCAGAATGGCGACAAGTATACCGATGCTATGCGAAAAAGCAAAGGCAGGGGCCAGGTCTCGGTGAGACTGGCCGATGGTACGGTGGTTAACGTACCTGGGGTCCGTATGGACCTGGCTGTAAAGTTTGAAGACTTTGAAAGCACGGAGTCGTTCTTTGTCCTAGACATGGACAAGTACGACTTGATCCTGGGCATGCCGTGGCTCGAAAAGCACGAGCCCTGGATCGATTGGCGCGGCAAAGCCATTGGGGCTAGCCGGCCCGCAGTCTCCGACAGAGCTTTGGTGAGTAATGTTCCCACCTCTGTCCGGGACTGGGGCGCCAGAGATGGTCGCCAAGGCGCTTATGCGCCCGAAGAAGTACTGGGAGTCACCGACTCCAGTGAAGATGTTGCGATGAGCCTCGCAACCGGTCGTGAGACCAAGGCTCATTGCCAAGCGTGTGGGATTGCCACGACGGCAAGTCCCAACGCTGAGAGTCGTCGCGCCGTATGGGCTTCGACTGTGGCAGTGCCGGGCGGCACTGACCAGGCGGGTAACTTAGGTCCGCAAGCAGCAGAGGCTGCTGAGGAGAGCGCTGATGGCGTCTCCTGTGTGGGTAACATAGGTCCACAAGTGGGTAACATAGGTCCACAGGCGGGTAACGTAGTTCCGCAAGCGGGTAACATAGGTCCGCAAGCAGCTGAGGCTACTGGGGAGGGCGCTGAGGGCGCCTCCGGTGTGGGTAGCACAGTTCCACACGAGGTCGAAGAGACCGAGAAGATCGAGAGCGCAGTATGCGTCTCTAGCGTGGGTAACAGAGTTCCACGCGGGGTCAAGAAGACCAGTACGAGTGAGGAGGTGTCGTTGAGCACCTCCCGTGTGGATAACCAAGTACCACACTCGGAGTCTGAGACTCCACCGGCACGGCCGGTCGAAGAGCAATGCCATGTCTTCGACGGCGTGTCCGGTCGTCAAGTGAAGGCAGGTGCCGTCCATCTGGAGGCACTGCCAGAGGTATCAGCACTGCTGAACCTCGAGGAATTGTCCATGAAGGACTTCCTGGCCGAGTTGAAGGCCGGAGAGATTGCGGAGATGGTGCTCCTGAAGCCGGAGACCTCTCCTGAAGATTTGAACTCTTCCTCCGTAATGGACGAAGACGTCCTGGAAGGGTTCACGAAGCAGCGCGCAACGCGCTTGGGTTCTGAGATTCTCAAGAACCCGGAGGATCCAGTGTATCCTCTTGTGAAAGAGTACTCGGATGTGGTGTCGAAGCACCCACCATCCCAACTCCCGCCGGATCGGGGAGTTCGGCACGAGATTGATCTCGTGCCTGGCACAAAGTACTGTGTCACGAGGCAGTGGCCTCTACCTCGCGAGCAGTGCGATGTTATAGATGCCTTCTTCGCCGAAAAGGCGAAGTCGGGCATGGTGCGGGAGTCGAAGTCCCCGCACTCGACGCCAACCTTCTGCGTTCTCAAACCGAACGGGAAGTGGCGTCTGGTTCATGCTTACAACAAGCTGAACAATGCGACGGTACCGGCACAGACGCCGATCCCTCGCAAGGATGTGTTGCTGAACAACATGTCGGGTTGTACGTTGTACAGTGCCCTGGATCTGGTAGACGGGTACTACCAGATCCTGATGCGGGAGAGTGACATTCCTCTCACCGCAGTGAGCACCCCGGGTGGGATGCTCTGGGAGTGGCTAGTGATGCCACAGGGGCTATTGAATGCCCCAGCGACGTTCAATCGCTTGGTCACACAATTGTTTAGACCATTGCGTACGTTCGCTCAGACGTACTTCGACGATATATTCGTCCATAGCCGTGCCGAAGGTGGCCAGACGGCTATGGAGGTGCATTTGAAGCACCTCCGTCGAGTGTTTGAGGTCATGAGAGCTAACAAAATCTATGCCAACATCGACAAGTGCGTCTTTGCAGCTGAGGAGATAAAAGTCCTCGGTTGCTTTGTCAGCAGGGTCGGCGTACCCGCCGATCCAGGGAAGGTCAAGGCCATAGCGGCTTGGCCGACCCCGAGGTCACAGAAGGACCTCCGGAAGTGGTTGGGCTTAGCCAACTATCTTCACAAGTACAGCGCAGGGTACGCTGAACTAGCTCGACCCTTGTCGGATCTCTTAAAGAAAGATGCCGACTGGGTCTGGGAGCGACAGCACCAGGATGCTTTCGACAGCATCAAGGCGAGCTTACAGCAAGCGCCAGTCCTGGCCTTGCCGGACGAAAACAAGTCATTTAGCGTCGTCTGTGGCGCTTCTGATTATGCAATAGGCTGTGCGCTGTTGCAGAAGGACGATGAAGGACATGAACGTGTCATCTCCTTCCAGTCCAGGCAGCTGAAGGCTGCCGAACGGAACTATTCCGTTCATGACAAGGAGCTACTTGCAATGAAGTACGCTCTTGTCAAATTTAGAGTTCATCTCTTGGGCACGAGGCCCTTTGTGATCTATACTGATCACGCGTCCTTGCGGACTGCCACCAACTCGCCGCATCTGTCGCAGCGGATGGCGAGGTGGCTGTCATTCTTCGCGGAATACAACTTCCGCGTTGAATACAAGCCGGGCAAGCTGAATGTGCTTGCCGATGCATTGTCGCGTCGACCTGACTATGAGCTAGCTCATGTCAGTCGGGTCACGACAGATCTATACGATCGGATACGCTTGGCGTATCAGGAGGACGAGAACTACACACCTTTGATGCAGTTCTTGTCCGATGGGAAGGACGCCAAAGTCGACAGGCTTTCGCCTCAACAGCGGGCGCAGTTCCATCGTTATGAGCTGGCGGATGGGTTACTCCACTACAGAGTAGACCCTGGAGATCCTCCTCGGGTTGTCGTTCCAAAATGACGAGGATCTGAAGTATGACATACCCCTAGAGGCGCATGATGCGCCGATAAGTGGCCATCTTGGCCGGGAGAAGACCTACCAAATGGTCTCTCAGACATTTTGGTGGTCCCGCATGTATAAGTGGGTGGCACACTATGTCAAGACATGTGAAACATGTCAGAGGGTGAAGCCTTCGGGCCACGCCTCGGCTCCACTGCAGAGCCTACCTGTGCCAGCAGATTGCTGGAAGTCGATGAGTCTCGACTTCGTCTTCGGCCTGCCGGCCGATGACAAGGGCAACACCGGCATATTGGTGTTTGTCTGCCGTTTGAGCAAGATGGTGCATCTTGCTCCGGTACGTGACAAGGTCACCGGGAAACAAGCTGCACAGCTGTTCCTAGATAGCGTGTTTCGCTATCATGGTCTACCAGAGACCATAGTCTCAGATAGAGACCCGCGTTTCACGGGTGCGTTTTGGGACACCCTGTTCCAATTGTTGGGAACTAAGTTGACGATGTCAACTGCGGACCATCCGCAGACGGATGGTCAGACGGAGCGCGTCAACCGCGTGCTCGAAGATACTCTGCGCAGTATCTGTGCGGAAGCACCTCGATCCTGGTCGGATCAGCTTCCTATGGTTGAGTTTGCACTCAACAATGCGGTACACGCATCAACGGGGTTTACCCCGTTCTACTTGAATGGGTTACGACACCCCCAGGTGCCGCTAACCTTGCGGGGAGGCACCGTGGCCTCCATCGTAAGTGGAGGAGAGGCTCGGAAGCCTTTTCCTCCCAGGTCTCTGATATAGAGCCCGAGTCTTTAAAAAGACAGTTGTCGTCATTTATAGACAACAGGCTGACGTTAATCAGCCGGGTTAGAGATGCAATGGCATCAGCCCAAGATAAACAGAAGGAGTACTCAGATAAACATAGAGGAAATTTAGATGTTTTTAAACAAGGTGAATTAGTACTGTTAGATACTAAGAATTTACCTATAAAAGTGGTTAGCTCCGTAGGGAGCAACAAGTTGAAGCACCGCTTCATTGGACCCTTCGCGGTCCTGGCCAGACATGGCGCGGCGTATACCATTGACCTCCCAAAGTCAATGGCGACGCACCCGACGTTCTACGTGGGGCGTCTTAAGCGGTATCACGATCCGCTGGGTCTTCCTTCTCGGACGGAGGAAGACCAAGGTGAGAACTCACCTCCTCGAAACAAGGCTGAGCTCTCTGGACAACCGGAGTTGCCGGTGTCGAAGCCTGCGAATGATATACAGGCTGGTACCCACGCGAGTCATACGAAGGGTATGACGGTACCGAATGGGAAGAGCTCGGGTAAGAGCTATACCCATAAGCCGAGTGGTACGAGTACCCTGCGGCTCATAAGAGGGCATCCGACCATGCACCTCATGGCTTAGAACGTCTAAGCCTCGACGGAGCTCCTTCACGGCAGCAGCCGGAGCTCGGCGGTCAACACGCCCATGGAGCTCATGAGTCTCACGACCAAGAGCGTCCAAGTCTTGGCGAAGGACCTCAAGGGTCCCCGGCTTGCCAGCCTGAGAGGCGGCCTGACCACCAGGCCCAAGCCCAAGGGCTATCTCGATCGCATAGACGCGATCTCGAAGCTGACGGACCTCGTCGCTTAATAGGGACCCCACAGAGTCCCGACCCGAAGTTGAGGGTCCAAAAGGATATGGCTGAGAAGGAGCCTCGTACTCAAACGCGTGCGAGAGCTCCTCCTGCCCTCCTTGACCGGAACGGCGAGCTCCACTATCATGTGGAGCGGGTCGTCCAGGAGCGGCGGCGCTCTGGGAAGCGCCAGCTGCTAGTGAAGTGGCGGGGTTACCCCTCGTCACAGAACTCGTGGGAGCCGGAAGACCGGCTCCGGGTTGACTGCCCGAAGGCTGTTGAGATTTGGGATCAACAGCCGGGGCGTAAGTAGTCCGCGGCTTCTTAGCCGCCTTACGGTGTACGGTTCCTGGGTTGACGGAACCGTACCCGCGCTCATCTTGAGCGCTGGGCTTAGACTGCTGTCTAAGTCCCTCCATGACGGAGTGGAGTTGCCGCTTAGCGACTAAGTGGGCAAACTCAATTCGAAGATCTCGCTGGTCCAAGACATAGGACAGCAGGCGATCTTCCCGGAGTTCTTTCAACTCCTGAACTGTAAAGTTCTTTAGAGAAACCCATCTCCAGAACAGGTCTTCCGCCTGGATCTGGGTTGTGGTGTTCTCGGGCTGTACCTAAGGGTAGCCCCACACGGGGAAGAGCCCACCACGGTCCTCCGGTTTCTTCCGGAGACTTGTGAATTCCTTGAGAGGAATTCGGTGTGGTGCAAGTAGCACACACCTAGCGGCCTCAATGTCGTTGACAAAGAGTGGTTCGACTTGAACCAAGGCACGATCATAGGCGCTACGTGAAGGGCGCCCATGGTTTAAACCACGAGGGGCTTTGAGGTGCTCCAAGAACATGGGAGACCCAGACCCCGCATCCGGTGGGTAGTATCCGCGAGGATACACCGGCGTGGAAGGCACAGGAGTGCCTTGCAGTTGAGCAGCTTGATAGCGCTCCTGCTGCTCATCGAGATCATTGGAGATCTCTCGGGGCTCGGAGACAGCCCCCTCCTCTTCCTCCTCGTCTGAGGAGTCGAACAGGGATTTAAATCCCTTGGCGATTGAAGGCTCTGATGTAGGAGAGCCAGGGGCTGCGCGCTTCTTAGCAGCAGCAGCACCCTCACCAGCCCGCTTTGGAGAAGCTGCTTTCGCAGCTTGGGCTCGAGCCTTACCTTCGGTCAAGGTAAGGTTCTTGGCAGGCGAGCTCGTCGAAGCTGCCTTTGCCTCTGATGACTCAGAATCATCAACAGGAGCGTCCTGCGAAGGAGCGTCCTGTGCAGGAGCGTCCTGTGAAGGAGCATCCTGAGAAGAAGGTGGATCCTTAGCGGATCCAGGAGAGTCCCCGTCAGACTCTGATCCCGTGATAATGGGAATGTTAAATTCCGGGGACTCAGACCCAGGACTGTGGTCCCGATAGGTGAACCGAGGGTTCGGCCTATCGTCGGGTGAAAGGGAGCGCGAGCGACTGCGTCGCGAACTCCCTTCTTGGCTGGCAGCAGCAGCCGTGCGCTTGCTGCCTGCCTCGGAAGCCGCCTTGCGGACTTCCTTGCGCGGAGCGGCCTTGTCTTTCGACTTGGCCTTAGCAGTCTTCGACCTCGCGGTCTTAGACTTAGAAGGCGCTGAAGCGCCGTGGGTGCTTGTCTTCTTAGGCATCTTGGGAGGCTGACGTGGGAACCTCCAGGTGTCCTGGACGCGCAAAAAGGCTGAATGAAAGCCTTAAAGCCACAACGGTGGCTCGTCGATGGGTATCGACAAAGGACAGGAAAGAGAGCGGAGCTCTCTTCCTAGCTCCTCATTGGTTGGGGGTGTTTCCAACCTAAGTGGGGGAGGATGTAACGGGGTTACATGAAAGGGGTACCCCAGAAAGGGTACCGCCTTTAGAAGTAGATATACTTCTGTGAGTATTTGTTTTAATACTCTGATGGAGTGATGTGGACCACACTGTGGTGTGAGCCACACTACTGCCACGTAGGTTCGGTGGCTGAGGGCCAACCAATAACATTAAACCTACCTTTTATATGCATAATTAGGACAAAGTATAGTTAATTAGTAATTTGTATTACAGGCCAAATGAACCTAATTAACTATAAATAAATCAGTCTAAAATCTGGCTATTAAGTCCCCTAAGACCAGGGACTAGTGAACTGCCGTTCACTTAGAGTTTGTATACTCTTAATAGCACGCTTCCTCTAAGCAAGGTGCTGGTGTGACCCCGTCACAAGTTCAAATAGAAATTGGCTCGAAAACTCGCTTAAGTCCGAGAACCATTAATACCATTCAACGGCTATATCCCCTAATAAGAACTGACTGTAATAATATTAGCATCCCTAATAAAGACTGACTGTAATAGAATTTGAGATTCCTAATTCGGACCTAATCCCTTGTAATTTTACCTATTTCAAACCTAATTATCTAGTCCATACTGATTATTTCGGGCAGTCACATCGAGGTCGTTAATAAGCCCCTAATATTAAACCTTAAGTCTGATTTCTGTCGTTAATAAGCTCCTAATTCTGATCTTAAGGTCGCAGTCGTTAATAAGCCCCTAATCTTTAGTCTTACTACTTTATAGTCGGTAAAAAGCCCCTAATATGTAGATTATCTAATATTTAGTCGTTAATAAGCTCCTAACATGTCTACAATCTGACACTTTTATACCCGTTTTTACCCTGGTGGACGAGAGAAAATTCCGAAGATCGCATACACTTTTGGATGAACTAGCGTTTTCTCCTGCATACATGTAAAAAACGCTAGTTCAGACATACAACTCCAGGGAAAATAGCGAGTTCACCTAACCCAGCAAACAAGTTGGCTGTTGAAGCGCGCGGGTTAAAGGGCTGTCTGACAGTCGACTCACCAGGAGCAAATTCCTGCCGAGTCGTCGAATGCCCAGGCGTGGAGCTTCCTGCTGACTGAAAGCGCGACTACGACATGCTAAAGACCTTGATGAGGACGACAACTTACTGCTCAGGGTATGAGGATCTGATGCTCTCGGCCCCGAATCGGCTCTCTTCGACTTTTATTTTTCTTCTCAAGTGCTTAGCTTCTCGTCTCCAATGCGTTCTTGAGGCGCGTCATGGCAATGTTGAAGTCGAACCAAGGACGAACAGGACCAGGAACTTGCATTTGTCATGGAGCGACTACCGGTAATTATGCTGCAGCTGCTATAAGTGCTCCATGCTCACTAAAATGACGAATGGAAGCACCAGAACAGGACAGTCTCAATCTCAACAGAGAGCTAAAGGCGTACGAGCAGGAGACGCGAGTGCTGCTGAAACTGTCGTCGACTGGACATGGCGTGAATATTCTACAGCGATTCGGGTGCGTAGTGGAGTCGTACATGAAGGTCATGAAGATTGAGATGACGAAGGAAGTCCGACAGTGGAGAGACCAGTTGGACATCGAGCGTCAGGTCGTAGGCTTTGCCTGTTTCGTTAGTTGTGAAGTCGGCAGAGCCACGGTGGTAGGCTTGTCGGTCTTCTCTGGAGCTTGATCAGCTAATTCTGCCTCTGCAGCAGTCTTTGGGGTATCAACCTCGTTCTTCTTCAGCGCTTCACCTTCCAGGGTACCAACCGACAGGATTGATGTCTCGGTTGCTTCGTAGACAGTTGTGGTTGTCTGCGTCTCGCGAGTCGTCTCGATTGCAGCTTCAGCAATATCTTCCACGTTCTCTTCGGCGACAGGGCTTCTTCGACCGTTTTTACAGTCTCGGGTATTCCTGAAGCTGCGTTGAGTTCTTCGGTGGTCTCTGTGGTCTCTTCTTCAGTCGTGTTTTCCTGCTTGATAGCTTCAGTCTCGAGATCAACAGTAGTTTCTGCCATGTTGACTTCAGTAGGGGATTCCTCGACTAATTCTTCAGCCGTTGTCTGTTCTACCTCCGTCAACTCACCGTCAGCCGCAGGAGCGTCGTCAACTGTGGTAGTCTCTTCGGTGGCAGGTTCAGCTTCAACTTCGGGCTCAGGAGAGTCCCCAACTTCAGCTTCATCCACGGCGCTCACTCCAGCAGACTAAGCAACCCCCACTTCTGCAATGACAGCCTCTTTCTCGACTTCAACAGGAGTCTCAGCAACCACAACTTCAGTTGTGGCAGCAGATACAGTACCATGTCCTCAACCTTGAGCGATTGCTCTTCTTCAACGACATCCGTCTCTGCTTCCTCTTTGATCGACTCCACATAGGGCTCTCCAACAGGTTTATTAGCCATTGCGGCTTTTCATGCTTCACGATGCTCTAGGTCATTGCTAACTGGCTGCTAGCGGATGAGACCACCGAGTTTGAGAAATTCACGCAAGACTGCTCCATCGTAGCAAACGAGCTGGCTGTTGAAGCGCGCGGATTAAAGGGCTGTCTGACAGTCGACTCACCAGGAGCAAATTCCTGCTGAGTTGTCAAATGCCCAGGAGGGTCAGCAGCAATATTGTCGTCGATATCCACGTCATCGATGGCCGCAAAGCATCCATATCGAAATAACTCGAGTCTGTACCGGAGAAACCATCAATGTACGCGTCGAGCGGCACCATTGAAGGACGTGGATCAATGCAATATCAGCCCCCCCTCGACAATTGTCCTTTCGATGACGATGGGCCTGCTGACGACGACCTCTCTACGAGTTCTGGACTGAGCCCCGAGATGAAAGGTGTCCTCTGGATGATCGGCCTCTACCTGACTTGGGTGAGGTGGAGAACGCTGCCTCATTATTTGTCTTGCTCGAGCCAAAGAAGTTCGTAGGTTGGGGTTTCTACCTCTACTTGTAGTTACGCAGATCACATCGTTGCCAACGGAAGCTCAAGCAGTTTATTTTCAATCAAATGGCCGTCGGTTGAATCCGACTTTGACAGTGCACTTGATGGGGAAGGCATCGAAGAGAAAGCATCTGAATGACCAGAGAAAGCAGTTCTTTGCCATCCACGGCGATGGTCGCAGTGCAGAAGACCGAGCAAATGCTCGGTCCATGCTAGACGCCCTGCAAAAGAAGCTGGAGGATGACGCCCTTCGAGAAGATGGTGTGCTAAAGGGAAAACTAGTCGCTAGATATCATCGATACTGATCTGTGTTGACAGGGTTTTACTTCATTAATGGCAAATATAAGGATTCTCGTCGACCTCGACTCACGTCTGGCATGAAGACGCGAGCATTTGAGACCCATCGAAGTAGCATCACAGATATCGCAATCGTTCGAATGACAGCAACCTCTCAAGAAAATGATCTAGTGATACTGTTTACCTTTGGCTTGGACTGGTAATAATTACTTGAAACATCTACTTATCAACAGCACCGTACGTACTGATGGTTTTAACCGTGTGGATAGTGTCTCTGTCTGGAATTTCAACAATGGCAAACTGCTCAGTAGCCTGGACGTGTCTTTATTCCACACCCAGTCGATATCTGGTGGAGCAGCTCGCCTCCAACGCGCTGGGTTTAATGCGATCGTATTCGCATATGCCACCTGTAAGCGCAAAGTCTCATTTTTTAACTTACTTCTTGAGGAATAACACTTGCTTGGTGGTGCAGATAACGAACCTATTGCGCACTGCTTTGACTATCAAACGAATGCAGTCACTCCAGCTACAGCCCGTTAAAAACATTCGATGTGGCCAACAACTACTGCACAAACCATCAGCAAGCCATATCTTCTATGAAATTCAGTCATCAAGGAAAGCTTCTCGCTACATCTTCGTGGGATTCAACTTGCATGCTCTGGAAAGTGTCACCAGTGATTAAAGAAGACCAAAAATCTACAGCCCACAAGTCAGATGCTTGTCAGGCAGTTCATTTGACTCTCTTGATGATTTTACCTGTCCACGAGGAAGGAGCATCGTGTCTCGCCTTCAGTGTGGATGATCAGGCTTTGGTGACTTGCGGCGAGTGTGTCGTGAAGGTGTGGGATATCTCTGATGCGTCTGCAGATAACCAAGTAGACGTTGATAAACCAGGGAAAACGCTATCTCTCGATGCCCAGCTGCAAGAATGGCAACAGGCGATCCCTTTTTCATTCTCAATCGAATCGTCAACGAATCTCTTCGCATTCGATGAATCAATGACTACGCTTGTTGCAAACCACGAGTGGCTTTATGTTGGCAACAACAACGAAATTTTGACTCTACTCGCTCCTGCACAAAGTGAACAAGAACGAACCGAAGTGATCGACATCAAGCAGTGTCTCGAGCATATTATTGAAGAAATCGATCCGAACGACGATGAATTTGAGAAATTGCTAAAAGCCCGGCAAGAGAGCAACCACGAAGGTGCTACGAGCAAGAATAATATCACGAGCAGAGTCCTGGACAATGGAAAAGTCATAAATGCGTTAACAATGGAGGAGAGTGCTCGATTGAAAACGCAGTTCCGAAACATGAAGAATTTTGACTTTGAGAGGCTTTTCACACCCGCGTTGTCACTTCCGTTGGAGTCGAAGAGCGGAATCGACTCCATTTCTGCAAAACCTGTAACAAGGTTACCTATTTCTCCTGATGGAAATGGCCGACTGTTGCACATGTTTTCGAAGAGTACGAAGGTACAGCTCACCACTTCCGATTCACTGTAACGCTATGCGAAAACTAATGCTGAAATTGCTCTGTGGCTGTGCTTAATAGGATGGAACTTATTCGTCTCACTCAGCCTCGGTTACTGGTTGTGCCGTCGCTCAAGAGCTTGACTTGGTTGTGACGGTAGCTTTTGATCAGTCAATACGGTACTGGTCGCTGGAGCGAGGTACCGTCTTAGAAGTAATTTTTGACGCGCATAACGCTCCTATTACTTGTTGTGCTCTTACATCACCAACAACGTGTGTGTATGAGATGCTGCTGGCAACTGGTGGATCGGACAACTTGGTCAAAGTTTGGCGTAGAAATCACCCTGCGCGTGCAGAGTGCGTGTTCAGTCTTGCAGGACACAACGACGCTATCAGATCTATTGCCTTCGATCCAAGTGGCGTGTTCGCCGTATCTTCCAGTGAAGACACAACCGCAATAATGTGGCGGGTTCGGCCGTCCAGCCCTGATAAACCAGAAGTACCTATCGTGGTCATGGTGGACCGCTTTTCATTAACCATATCCTGGACTGAGCCTCTAGCGAATGGCGCCAAAATCCTTAATTACATTGTGCGGACGACACAAACCAGCTCCTTCATCGGTGACGGTAGCGACATCGTGGTCATTCCTGACACGGAGATTCCGGCGAAGTATCTCTCCAGAACAATTGATAAACTCCAACCAGGAGTCAAGTATACACTCCAAGTCGCTGCTGTGAATCAGGTACGGGTTCTTGGTGATTGTGTTCATACAAAACAGAGCGCTGTGCTAACCTATTAGCTTTCGCCATATTTGTAGATTGGAACTAGCGAGTTTAGTGCTGCAACTGAGCCCATTGAAACTCTCGCATTCATCCCATCACGAATTGAACGCGCAGTGCAACATGACAATCCTGAGGCCACGCGCATCGCTCTCTCCTGGATGGCTCCATGTCCGAATGGAGCTGCAATTGAGTCATACACGATACAATGTCGACCGGAGAATAACGCGTTTGTACCGCTACGTGAACTTATCATTCCAATGGCTGATCTCAAAGTATCCTACGTCTTACAAGCAAATTCAGGGACTAACATGAGGCGACCAACGGTAGCTTCAAAACTGATAAACACTGATGCATCTGCTGCTACAGCTCGAGTTCAACACAACAAAGCGAAGAAATTAAAAAATGCTGCTTCGGCCCAAGTATCTCGTTCTACTTCCACACGGTCGAAAAAAACATCAGTGGCGAAGGTGGCGACTACACCAACACAAGCTTCTCATTGTGCTACAGCACTCTCATACACTGTGGATGAACTCTGGGCTGGGGAAGTATACCAGTTTGTGGTGGCAGCATCAAACCGCTGTGGCCTTGGTGAATTTTCACGATTGAGCGACTACGTCAAGATGGACTGCATGGCACCTAACCAGCCCGAAAAACCTGAAATTGTGAGTGTTGACAAGCGTCAAGTCGATGTGCGGTGGGAAAAACCACGCTGCAATGGTAGTGAAATTCTGCAGTACAAACTGAGGTGGTGTCAGGATGTCGAAGGAAGTCCTTGCGTTAATGAACAGACGATTATTCTCCTCACACGGTCCATCGCTGGTACAAAATACACTTTGACCGGCTTGGAGCCTGGTAGTCCCGTACAAATGTGGATTTCTGCCTCCAACCTGGTGGACAACAAACTGCGGACCTCTCTTGAATCGCTGCCGAGCGAAAGAGTGACTACTTTGTGCGATGTACCTGACATACCCGCAGCTCCAGTTCTGTTTGAACCTTCACCCCACACATTAAAGATCGCTTGGGTGCCTCCAAAGCGCAACGGGCTCCCAATTGATGCTTACAACATCGCTCTTTACACAGAAGACACGCAGTTTGGCGTCCACGTTCGCCAACTAAATCGTGAGCTCAGTGTACAACCGAATGATCTACATGTGCATCAACTCAACTCAACCAGCGTGGAATTTATCTTGAACCACCTTCACGCGGATACATTCTACAGCGCCACGATAAGTGCATGCAACAGTTTAGGCACCAGTGGAATAAGTGCCGCATGTGTTCCGACCAGACCAGTGCTCCAACGGTACCCGATGTCATTCCTGAACCCCCCACCATATCTGATGTTACGCCCACAAATGCCATCGTGACCTGGAAACTGCCTGCTCATGACGGTGGTGCAGCTCTACGTGGGTTTCATGTGGAATATACTGTGCATTCCACCCGAAGCGATCGTATTCAAGAGAAAATGGAGAGTGGAGGAGACATCACCGTTTCCTGTGGGCTTAAATTGCAAGCGACGTTCCTCAAGCCACACCGTGTGTACCGCTTTCGCGTATCGCCTGAAAATCGTGTTGGACGTGCGAGTCCAAGTACCTGGTCAGATGAATGTATTACACCCAGTCTCGTGGAATTCACAGTCACTCGCTACTTTGCCCACCGACCATTAGAAGAACACAAGGCTGCACGCTGCATCCAGAGTAAATATCGAGCTTGGAAGATGGCTATGATACATGAAGTGCGTTTTACTGCTGCACTTGTGGAAGTGCTTCGCCACTGGCATTTGTAAATCGGAGACGGGAATAATGACATGGTATTAGTTTTCATATTGCTGTGCATCTAGTTGTCTCCAGTACAATTGACAGCCAACAAACAATTCTCGTCCCACCGCTGCTTGTAATATGCTGCGATTCTTCGTCCATTATCGCGCAAGGCTTTCCATTCTGCTTGCTTTTCAGGTGGGAGCTCGGAGAACAAATCAGTCTTCATGGCGTGGTCATTCTCGGTATCGTGCAACAACACTGAGTCTGTGACGCGATCATAGCGCAGACGCTGGTGACCACGCACAATTGACATTTTCCGGTTCGGATCGTTGCTGAAGACTGGACGTTCTCCATAACTAACCTTGCGCTTGAGCGAGCGGCCAACTCCATTCTGCACAAAGCCACCCTCAGGTATTCCTGTGATGTCTGCCAGCGTGTTGAGAATGTCGTACTGCTCCGCGGCGTCGTCAACCACATATCCAGCCGATTTACCAAGTCGGCCTTCAGCAATAATGGCACCTGCTACACGCGTCACAGATTCCTCGTGAGTGTTCATAATTTCAGCTTCTGGGGCTTGGCCATGATCACCCATGATAACGACGATGGTGTCGTTGAGAATACCTTCCTTCTCCATACGATCCATGAATTTGCCTAGTTCCATGTCCGTAAAATACCGCATCTCCAGGTAGTTTTGAATTTGTTTGGCGCGCTCCTCTCCTTCATAAAGAGCAGAGAAGTCGGGTTTGTTCGCCTTGGTGTACCATGTAGGTCGTTTTTTGAATGGTGAGTGACTTGAAATGGTGTAGTGCGTGATAAATACCGGCTTCTTTGGCTTATCTTTCGCAACTCGCTGCTTTTGTTTCTTTGTTTGCTGCCGAAGCAAGTCCCCAAGAAGTCGAAAGCTCAGGTCATCATGAACTCCCCAGTTAAACGCGTAGTGCTCAGGACCAAACCATTGGTGGCGCCTAATCTTGAGATGCTTTTCTCCCAACGTGATCATCGCTTTGGCTTCCCATACATTCTTATAACCATGAGTGGGTAAGAACACATTCCAGTTGTCAAGTGTTATCGAGGACCCCGTGGTGAAGTATGTGTCATATCCCTTGGCATCGAAGAGCTGTGGCAATCCAGAAAGCTTGGTATCCTTCCTGCCTCCAGTGATGCCTGTTTTCGTATCACTGTCGTAGGGAACTTGGGCAAAAATCAAACTTTCCAGTGACCTGCTTGTAGGATTGCTAGACCAAATGTTGCGAAGAGCAATTCCGCGCTTGGCCCACTTGTCAAAGTTCGGCGTAATAGTCAGATTGGTACCTTTGAACAAGTTGGAAGGATCCTCCTCTCCAACAAGGTAGCGCGAATCTTGAAACCGGAAAGACTCGACTCCGATCACTAATACATTCGGCGGGTTGTCATCCGATACATCAACATCGAACGCGAGTTTACCTTGGAATCCAGTGGTTCGGCGATAGAGTGTATCATTACCAAAAAGCTCGTGCATTTCCGTCGGGTGAATGTACATCTCTACCCACGGTTGATCGCCCTTCACACTTGTAAATGAGGCATCTGTCAGAGCAGGTTGAAAGACGTGACCAAACACTTCATTCAATGTCGCGTTCAACCCGGAGTACGCTACTAAGGGTGAACATGCACACCGTAAAGCTAACACAGTAGCAGGTATGACAACAAGACCTACGACGATGGTAGCGACCCGCAAGACTTGAATGTACATAATCGATTGGTAGACGCGATTATTGTCTTGATCTTCACTTCGAGAGCTCGCTGATCCATCCTCGAGACTAAGCTCCACGTATTTGACTCCATCGACACTATTCCGCGTCCGAACACCCACAAGATCCATTAAAACGTACGAAGGATTCCAACTCGATAGATCAGCCCAGGAATTCGATGCACGCACAAACGCAAAAAGCGTCGCAATAATCACTAAAATTGCTGCACCTTCATACCTCGTTGGATCTCCTCTGCCGATATCGGAGCAGCATTGAGATGATGACGTTCCCTGATCACAGCAGCCACTAGATCCAATGTGAATCGCATGTTGCGGTTCGCCACCAGCATCAAGTCCGCGACAAAAGGTGCCATCATGACGACGAAAAGCAGCCACGACCACAAACGTTGCAGCATTTCCAGCAACACCAGTAGCTACTCCATCTTTTACACTAAAATGCCCAACGATTCTGCTTTTCAAAACATCAAAGACCCAAAGTATGCAGACGAAATACGTCGCACAGACGAAATCCTCCATGAGTCCAAGGCCCAATGCTGCAAACTTAAATCCTGTCGTATAATCTTGAGGACTGCCATACATCTCCACCAAAGATGCGAGTGTCAAGCATCGAGTCGTGGAGAAACAGAATAGCACGAATGCATAGACGAACAGCCATCCAAACCACGGAAAAGCACAAATGTCTGCAAAACTCTTCAAGTCTCTCAACGTCCTCCTTCGTCGAGCACCTTTGATCTCTGATTCCTCAAAAGTGACAGTCGTGTCAGCGTCGACACTATGAGGTTCGGGAAAACGGCATCGAGTCGACTGTTGATCCCTCGAATCGGCGAGCAACCAGAGAGATTCCATGAAGCTGACGGAGGATGACGCTGTAGATTTCAAACTCAGAAATGAATACATTTCATGGCAGTCAGAGATCGCAACTGCGATTGGGGACCTGCTCCTGTTCCTCAACTCTTCGGCTTTGAAGCCACATTTGCAGCCCACAATCACCCCAAACGATTTTTTCTGTTAGAACGAGGCCTACCCCATCGCAATAACTGATCCTCTATCGGCACAACCACACGAATTAGGGTTCGCTGTGCATGTCCTCTGCATTGCACACTGCAAGGGTTTGATAATCTGTATAGGTGTGAGTCAGGCTGTCTAAATCCACGTTTAAAAACTACAAGTGACGTGGGAGAAATGCAAACTAGCACAATGGTTTACCACCTCGATCATCGCTGGAGTTACTACATGTAGAATTCGCCGTCGCTATGCCATTTTCGAGAGATCGTGGCCACTAGAGTTTAGGATCTGCCAGATCGGAATCATTTGCGAATCGCACATGTACCCTGTGACACAAATTATGCGGATTTCGCAGTAGATCATTATCGATGGATCATGTATGATTTGAAATTCAGCGAGAATAATGCTGTGCAGAATTTTCATGAGAGCGAAGTACCTCAACTTGTAGTACAAGTGGCGTGTGATTATGTAGTATATCCTGGCATTTTTACTTACGGTACACTGAACGATAACCCCATTGAAACAACGAATGTGTAGAGTGTATCGCAATTTAAATGGTAGCAAAAGCCTGCGGTGGAGAGGGAAACAAAACATGTTACAAGTATTCTAATAATCTAGTTTCCGGTACAGCTGACGGACAGCAAACAGTTCTCATCCCATCGCTTCGTGTAGTATGCCGTGACACGGCGACCGTAGTCACGCCAATTCTCCCACTCAACCTGCTTTCGGCTGTGAGTCCTGGAAACAAATCTCTGGTCATGGCATAGTCAGCTTCAGTGTCGTGCAACATCATCGAGGCAGTCACTTGGTCATAGCGTAGGCGTTGGTGGCCACGCACAATCGACATCTTGCGGCTTGGGTCATTGCTGAAAACTACGCGTTCTCCAAACGGAACCTTGCGCTTAAGCGAGCGACCAACTCCATTCTGCACAAAGCCACCCTCGGGTAATCCTGTGATGTCTGCCAGTGTGTTGAGAATGTCGTATTGTTCTACTGCGTCTTCAATGACCATTCCTGTAGCATTACCAAGTCGTCCTTCAGCGATAATGGCGCCAGCTACACGTGTCACCGATTCTTCGTGAGTATTCGTAATTTCAGCTTCGGGTGCCTGGCCGTGGTCACCTACGATGACAACGATCGTGTCGTTAAGAACACCCACTTTCTCCATGCGATCCATAAACTTTCCTAGCTCCATATCTGCGAAATACCGCATTTCCAGGTAGTTCTTGATCATTCCTGCTTGCTTCTCTCCTTTGTAAAGAAAAGAGAAATCGGGCTTCTCGGCATTCGCGTACCATGTCGGACGTTCTTCGAAAGGTGCGTGGCTGGGAATGGTGTAGTGCGTCGCAAACATTGGCTTCTTAGGTTCACCGTTAGCCACTCGTCGACTCTGTTCGCTGGTCTTGTTCACGAGCAAATCGCCTAGAAGTTGCAAGTTGATATCGTCATGGACTCCCCATTTGAGTCCGCGTTTCGCTCCAGCATGCCAGTCACTGTGTTGATGCTGTAGTCTCTTTCTGCCATCTTCATCATGTCTTGAGAATCCCACACAGTCTCGTAACCATGAGCTGGAAGAAAAACGTCCCAATTCTCGAAGCGTGTAGGACACCCAGTGGTGAAGAATGTTTCGTATCCTTTTTGTTTAAAGAGCTGAGGTAAGCCAGAGAGTTTTGTGTTCTTCCTCCCTCCAGTGATTCCGGTCTTCACAGTGCTGTCATACGGAATCTGTGCAAACAACAGGCTCTCCAAAGAACGACTTGTAGGGCTGCTCGACCATATATTACGGAGGGCAACACCACGCTTCGCCCACTTGTCAAAGTTGGCGTGATCGTCATGTTGGTACCCTTGAACAGGTTGGACGGGTCCTTCTCTCCGACAAGGTAATGCGAATCTTCGTACCGGAAAGACTCGACTCCAATGATCAGAACATTGGGCGGGTTGTCATTCGTGATGCCAACGTCAAAGGCGAGTTCTCCTTGGAAACCAGTGGTGCGCCGAAAAGCGATCCTTTCCCGAATAGCTCGTGCTTCTCCGTTGGATGGATAAAAGTCTCTACCCAACGCCCACCGCCCTCAACAATTGAGAACGTGGTTCCTGGCTGCAAGGCGTGACCGAGCAACTCGTTGAGCGTCGCATTCATTGCGGAATACGCAACTAGAGGCGAGCATGTACAACGTAAGGCTATTACACCCGCGGGGATGATGACGAGACCCACGAAGACGATAGCAGCCTTTGAGGTGTGCTGATAGAAGTTTTTTTTATGCTTGGAACGATTCTCCTTCACGGATGAAAGCTTGTCACCATTTCCATCTATACTTGATGGCTCGGAGCCTTCTTCAAGAGCGACTTCCACATACTTGACGCCTCTTCTTGTTGTCCGGCAACCCACCGGTTCCGTTACCAAGTGGGTAGGATTCCAGATTGCGAGATCGGCCCAGCTCGCCTTTGTGCGCACAGTTGCAAAGACCACAGCGACGAAGACCAAAACAGCTCCACCTACGTAACCACGTTGAATTTCTTCATCAGCTATGGGAGCAGCACTGGCGAATTCTCTTTCGTTAATCGCCATAGTCACGAGATCGAACGTGAAGCGCATATCGCGATTCACCACAAGCAGTAAATCTGCGACGAACGGTGTCATGATGGCGATAAAGACCGACCAGGACACCACAAATGTGGCGATGTTCCCCACCGTCACGCAATTTCGCTCGCGACTTTTAGATTCGAATCGTTTGGTGATCGCGTGCTTGAACGAGTCAAATAGCCACAGGACGCATACAAAGTACGTTGTGCAGACAAAGTCCTCCATGAATCCAAGTCCCAAAGCTGCGATTTTCACCCCCAACGTCTGATCCTTTGGACTGCTGTACATTGCCACAAGCTCGCTGAGCGCTAGGCATCGACTGGTGGAAAAGCAGAACAACATGAAAGCGTAGACAAACAGCCACCCGAGCCATGGCAGTGTCCATAGATCAGTATCCTGGTACATTCGGCGCTGCCGGCGACACGCTTGTTTAAAGTCGGTCGCGATAGTATTACCGCTAACTCTGTGTCGTGGTACGGAGGGCTCCATTGCGGCGCAAAGGAATTCGGAAATGAAAGGAGGGAGACCGAATTGCATCCCCGGATTGGGAGCTCACGAAAGCGAGATTTTTCTGTCGTGCTACAACTAGACGAATCCAATGTTTATTAGCTCATTTTTGCACTTGGTTGGCCATGCGTCCTGAAAACCAGTTTTGAGCCGGGGATACTGAAGTCAAATCGCTACTTCACTGGAATTAGTTATCGTCATTCATACCATGCTGCATTGCACGAAATCACCAGCTGCATAATACACATCATGTAAGCAAACAGTAATGATGGTGCCACTCTTTATTGATTTCAGTAACCGTAACTACCCTTCTTCTCTTCCGTTTGGGTGCAGCGACAGTGTTAGCATCATCTGTATCTCTTGGATGTCCATGACAAGTTGTCGGACAGCGTCTTCATAGCCCTACTGATGGCTTACCAAAATAACAAGCTAGGTAGAGCTCTCGTAACGTTTGTACAATTACTTTTATTTGAAAGGCAATACGTTTGATTGGTGTGAGCCACATTATGATGGAAACGTAGTATTATAATACCAGGAAAAGCAATGGAAGCCGAGCTGGACTTCCTCCGGCCCTGGGGAGTGGCGCTACGGGAGTGCTTGGAGCACAATATGCCCAACGTTCGCGCCATCTCCGCTTCTTCTACTGCCACCCAATTGCTCTTGACCGCAGTTGCTCGTTCCAGGATCTCGACTGCTGCTTCACCGTGTCGTTCCCCGTCAATGGCCCGTCGCAAGGTGTTCGAGAGGCTCTGGAGCTCTTCACAGTTCTCGCCGCAGTGAATCCCGAGGCATTTGTCGAGTTTTTGGCTGATTTTATGGACGGTGACGATGTGAGCGGACTATTTTACGGAAGATACCGAGTGATCCATCCGAGCTGGGATATCTATTTGGCTGGAAAAGTGTCGTGTGCTTCAAGTGAGACCTGGAGCCAATTATTTGGTTGTCCAGATGATCCATGGACCTATTCAACAGAGTTTCGAGCTGCTATGGACAAGTTGAAAACGATGGGGGTCACGAAACTGGTTGGGGCGAGATGCTTGCTTCCATTCAATGGACGACCCAACATGAAGCGATCCCCATGACGGGATGGCAAGAAGCTGAGAGCAAAAACATCCCAACGATGGACTCTTTTTCTCGAGAACTAGGCAAATTATTTATGACAAGAATACCTCCAGTTGTTCAGATGTGTGCTGTTGGGGATGATGCAAAAGTTCTTGAAGCGTGGAGACAACCTCAAAAACACCTCGAGTTTCGTGAGCTGCTGGGAGATACATGGACGTGGAAGATGAATTTTGCTTCATCAACTGTTTGGAGGATGATGACTGCGCTCGCGCGAACGAAAATGGAGAAGTTACACTGAGACTTGATGACAGGGATGACGATGGTTTGCGACTTGAAGACGGGGATGGAAGAGGCTTGTACAGTCAGCAGCAGTTGGAGATAGTCACAGTGAGTGCTGGGTTCTTTTAGTACGATGGTCTGTGGTGGGTCGTTATGTGAAGTGAGTGCGGAGTGTGGTGCTTCGTCTTCACTCGTCCGAGAAGGGAAGTTCAGCCAGCTGGAGGTTATGTGCGAGTGGGCTACTGACACAATGCTCGCTGCGATCTGCTCAGCTGTCGCTGAGTCAGCACCAGTTGGCCAGTTGTCATTCGTCATGGGGACCGAGGATCGTAAAAGCGATAGCATTCAGCGGTTAAGTCCGCTGCGGTGGGGGTGGCTGTATATGCATTGTGTAGCACGCGGTCCAATGCCTCAGACCATTTACTTCACATCGATATTACAAAATTCCTCTTACGAAGGAGTACGTGTCAATCGCCAGAGCCGTTGAGGACCAACTACCCTGAACCAGTACCGGAGTGGAACTCATCCGACTTAGCCTCAACCCCAGAGTATGGTTTTGTAGACGTCCCGGAAGGCATGCATCTTCGCACCACAGGCTTAGTAAGTAACCTTTGGTGTTATCACGGTCATGTCGCGCCGAGCTCTCTACGATCCGACCCGCAATGACCGGACTGTGTTAACGTCGTTGTCCCTGGCTATGGAATTTGCAAGATGATCTAAAATCAACTGACCCGTGCTCGTTTGTTTACTCGTGACTCCCCATTAGTGTCGAATACTGTGCGCTCCAGTCGTATTCGTTCACTGGACTTGGACTTTTGTGTGTGTGAAAGCGGTGATG